>JAPPVO010000029.1:169360387-169628169 GCA_030407325.1 Camellia japonica
CTGGGATGATAATATTTGATGTCCTAATCCCTGCAACCCACTTGGATAGCTCCACAAACTCACCTCTCCTATTTGAGTAACACTGAAGACAGAACACAACTGAACTATTCGTATACTTTCTGAAGAACTGCCTCATGGTGCTCATGTTTCCAGCATCTTTGAGAACCTGTGATGCCCAAAAAACCCCTCCCAGATCAAGTTTCAATGTGAAACTGCGATGCCTATTCCTTTCTATGATTTCCACTACCTCCCCATGTGATCTCTCATCCACCTGAACAATAATAACCTTCTGCTCAATCTTCAGATCAAGCACACGATCACTATACCTTCTGACTCTCCCTCTCTCTGACTCTCGCTCTCTCATGACTCTCACGAGGTTTTTTAGTTGGACATGTTCAATGACATAGCTATTAGCTATTGACAGCAGATCCTGGGAAATGCAGCATAATCAAAATAACAAGAATATGGAGAGGAACATTTATAGGGGATTTGCAGATGAGGGATAAATTATACTCTCAGATATTTGTCCAGCTGAATGCAGCGCTGATGAACAAAAGTATCCTCAGTGCTAGAGGAAAATATCCTTTTGGGAGGCAAATGTAATGTATAATTAGGAATGTCCTTAAGGTGACGATTTAGTCTCTCAAAATTCCTATATCTGCTGACAAAATATCAAAAAAATAAGAAGAAAAAAAAACTCTGAATGTATAGTGGATTTGGAATGACCAATGCTAATCTAAAAGCTTCAGGAACTTTCTTCATGAAATAAAGGATAAAAACAACTTTAATTAGCATTAGGGCCAATGACTATAGAAACATGTGCATGTGCATGGATAGCCTAGTAATTTGTTCGTATTAATGATTGAGATAAGAACAAGACCTTCTTTTCAAAAACCACGTGTTTTCATCTGCATCTGTCACTGTAATTGAGTAAACTGCAAATGAATTTGACCCAAGTTTCTCAAAGTATGCTCCTATAACCTGTAGACATTACATAGCATCAGAAGCTGGTGATGCAATTCAAAAAAGAAGAATCAAACTGGATTCAAGGCAAGTGTGACAACCATAAACGATACAAATCCAGGCAAGGATGACAACTATATACAAAGGCATATAAAAATGCCCTTTAAATCCTGCATTTATATGGGTTCTCTTTACAGTACTGGCCAACATGTTTGTAAACCTTGCAACATTTCCTTGAAAATTAAAAGAAGAAAATGGAAGAGGGAAAGTTTACCCGGCACCGAAGCTTGGGAGTGTGGACTCCTCCATTGCGTAACACCATATCTGAAACACTCTCAGCATTACGAATATCATTATGCCCTCCAAAATCTGGGCTATAGAACTCTGAAATAATGGACCCACCACCCTCACTTGGGAATGCTTTTTCCATACTAGATTGAATATTTAAAGCAGAAGTGCTGTTTGATCTCTTAAGTACACCTTTATTCCCAATGTCAGTAAGAGAAGTGGTAGCCTTCAATTCATCAACAAGAGGTGTTCCCCAAAAGATTGTTGCTTGTTTAGACCATGAGATAAATGCACCACATTGTTCTTCCCATCACTTAGTTGAGTCTCTACATGCAATCCTGATGATAACTGCACTAGAGTTTTATCTTCTGTTGTAGAAGAAATTACAGACCTGTGGGTTGACATATCCTTCCCTGAATTTTTTGTAGGTTCAGCATTGTTACTTGCTGAACCCTTGGCAGCAGGAGCCTGAACTCCTCCTGCAGAAACCTTCTTAACTTTCTTTTTATAATTCCTTCCTTTAGTCCACATGTTTTCAAGATTTTCTGGCGTCAGAACCTCCATTCTCCTTTGGGTTGCTGCCTCCAATATCCGTGCCCAGTCAGCAGGCCGCGACTGCGTAGGTTCTTCACCAAATAAACGAGAGTACAAATTTTCTGAAGCATCCAGGGGAATCTCTTTCTGATTGTCGGATCTTGACATCATCAGGTCAGTCCCTTGATTGTTGGAAGATGAATTCTTCCTAGGAGTAAATTCATTTTGTATGGCATCTGCAGCAACAGCATGACCACTGGTATGACCCACTACATTAGGTGACTGGTTGTCCCCTGCTTTGCTCACTTAATCTTTAATAGCAAGCAAAATACACTCAATCAACTCATTAACATACCTGGAGAGAAGTAATTGTTAGGTCAAAATAGTTGATTTCTCACATTTAGGAAAAGGTAAATAATTAATGTAATGCATATATAGACTAAAAACAGTTGCATTTACACAACCTCACATAGGTGAAAAAAATAATGTGAAATTAAAGCATGAATGCCTCTGCCAAGATCATGAGAACTTATCCAGAAGTTGTATAAAGAAAAGAGTACTACAGAGAGATTAATTACAGCTAGAAGGGCAGCATCCACAGTCCCCTCACCCCATACATCTAGGTCCACTTCTACACATTTGGGACCCATTAGGGGAAGGGAATTTGTTGACGGAGCCTCTTTGACTGTGGGAATGGCAACGCCCATTTGAAAAACAATAAGGAATGCTGCAAATTTCAATTACAGAGGAACACACAAGAAGAATACATTTGAGAGTCCCATGCAGAGGAAAGGGAGCTGTTGATGAAGCCCTTTTGGCTGTGAAAGTAGCCCCTAAATGCCAATACAGACTGAAAACAGAACAGGCAACAAGAATACATTTGACATGAGGGATGCTAGGAAGTACATATATGTGGTCAAAGATTTGAGTTACAATAAAAGGGTCACAATATTACAGTTCACAAACATAACTTTGGCTACTTTTTGCTTATTTGGTAATTTTGACCGAAAAGGGGGAAAACATCTAGACATTCCAGACATTTACAAATCCCTTTTTGAAACGAAGCATTTCTAAGCTTTCATTCCCACCAAAATTCAGATGGTCCTGCTTTTACTAATCACTGTGCTCAAAAAGGTGCGTATAATTCTATCCCAACACAGTAAAAAAAAAATTCTTTCTTGGATTTCCCTCAAGCCAGATACTATTCGATGGTTTCCATCATGATCAACTTGGTATTAGGAATTATGTAAAATCATGAATGCCACATAGTTTCTTGCTTCGAGCTTTAAAAGATAGGAAGGTGAATGCAGCAGGGATAAGATATCTTCTTTGTGGTTCTGAGGAAGTAAAGGACAAAAATATTTCAATTTCTTACTAAAATCAATTAGTGGAATATTGTTAAGTGTATTGACAGTGTCTTATAGGGCATTGCAGTTTCACTCACTAAAGCAAACCATTCAAAATTTCTTTTCAGGGTCAATTGATCGAATTCCCCATTCAACAAATGAACATCCAAGTCCTCAACCAAATGGCTGTTCCTTCCATTTAGGATTATGTTGGAAACTTGGAAATAGCTTGCCCTTGTTAAATATTGCTATTTTTAGGGTTGCTTCTTGTAACTAACTAGTACCTCGATCCTATTTTTATCACAACAGGTACATTCTTAGAGTAAGAATGTTAGATCTGCATAGCCATATGCCTGATGTACCACAATAATATATATATATATATAAAATAAGATTTTTTTTTTTTTAACAATATGATTTTCCAGTAATGAATTATTAAGTGACCTAATTGCAGAAGTAGAGAACTCATGACCCTTTCCCAAATATTTCTATTTGTTTCATAAACCTAAATTACATTTGACTGAGTACAACAATTTATTTATTTTTTAATACATCACACTAGCGAATTGTTTCTACATCAGAAAAACTTGGGAGACAACATTTTTATTTAAGAAGAGAAAAATAATAACCTTAAAGGCACCAAAAGAGGGGAGCAACCTACCTGTGTATCTTATGTAAACATGAGATATTCGAATCAGAAACAAGGAGAAGATATAAGAATTTTTCACAGCTATAAGATTTTTCGTTTTCACATTTAAGTCTTACAAATTAGACCATGTACAGTATAAAACATTCAGAGGAATATATACTTATGAGCAACAGGGTAGCCATAAAACACTGCATGAAAAAACAAATGAACTCCTAAAAGAACTCACCAAGGGCTTGCAAAATCCATAATAGGTAGCATTACCAAGCAAGTTACAAGCTCTCGAGCAATGCACCGAACCAGGGGACATTGAGCTTCTTGTGGCCTCAGCAATACAGCTAACAACCCACCTATAATTTGCTGAAGAACCTGTAGCAAATAAAAGCATCAGAAGACATGCTAACAATAAAATCAATAAGTAGAAATTTTTCATAAGAACACTCACACCTTGTACTCACACTCGGGAGAAATCAATGCAGGGTGAAGCTCCTTTGAATCAATAAGATGATGTTTCAAACGTTCATCCCTTTCTTCTGATGACAGTGTTCCCATTACATCCACACCAATAGCAGCTTGGTTTCTTCTGAAAAGATCTATGTGATCCCCTACTAAGTCAACTATATCCCTGATACATATGACAAACAAATGCTTTTGTTATTCAGTTACTAAACGGAGCACAACAAGGAGGACACTTCTGAGACCCCAAAAAAATATGGCAACTTCTTTGAAAATATACCTTGTTACCAAATCAACGAGGTTTATCTCTTTGACCCTTCCAGATACTTCACCAAGGGCATCCATGATTACAGCACGGATGAGCTCAGGGACCTCCTTGTCAGGTGTTATTTCTGAATACCACAAATCTGAAACAAAATCCTGCAAAATCTTATTAACAAACTCCTCCATTGCAGCCTCCCCAACTGGAGAGTCAATTTTTCTCTTCCATTTTGGTGGTGGCAGCGTTGTTGAAAGACGAGAATCATTCACGGACAGCTGCTTCTTTTCTAAATGTGATAAATATGTCTGCTGATGGATTTTCCTCACTTTCCAATGGAATTCCACCTCATTAAATAAAATTCGTAATGCAGAAACAAATAGTATTGATATGGGAATATTCATCCACATTGATTTACTCGTGTCTGCAATGAACAACAAAAGTTTAGGAACCGAATCCAGTACATAGCAGGGGAGTAAATGGGGCAGAGGGCACAATGTAAAATTTAAGAACTTTCTTGTTCAAACATAAACCAACAGCAGACAAAAAGCATCCCACAAAATATTATAATTGAATCTGTTGGGATGGTCCACCTATGCAGACAAGATAGAATAGTACCGAATCCCACGTCGTCTAGTTAAATATGTACCAAGTGACTTATAAATGTACAATGCGTTTTAAAATCGTTGTGAGCCTAGTCCGAAGTGGACTATATTATACAGTAGGGGATCGGGACATAGATAGTGATATCAAGAGCTTCCATTGCTTGGGAAACAAGTGGTATCCAAGCCAGGGCATACAATCCTGAGCCAGTAGGCAAAGCAGTGTGGGTGCAGATTCTCCTTTGATTGATAAGATGGGTAAAAATTGCTTGTGAAGGTGATCTTATTGCAAAAGTAGCAAACTTTGTGGCACACCCATGGTGAGGGCAGCTCGGTGAAGAGAGTGCAAGCCATACCAAGATGAATATGGTGAACCACTTTGAGGGGCACCCCGGGCTAGGGGGTGTAGGCACCTCAGTGAAAAAGGTGCTGCGAGCCATACCAGGTTGTGTATGCTGCATTGACAAGTGATGAAGATCAACACTTCATCATCATTGGAGAATTTATAAATTATTGAGTAGCAGACTCAGCAATCCACCCTACATGTACGGAAGGAGGTGATTGTTGGGATGGTCCTTCATATAAAAGAGTACTAAGTCTCACATTGCCTAGGTAAGTACGTGTCAAATAACTTATAAGTGTGCGCTCAATATGGTTTAAAGCCGTGCAGGCCTAACCCAAACTGTCGAAAGCAAGCAAATAGACAATATTGTACAATGCGGGGGGTCAGGCCACATCTAGCTGTATCAAGAGCTTCCACTACACACACATCACATAATCAACAATTTAAAACACATCTCACCTACATTTTGGTTGATTTTACAAGCAAATAAATCAGAAGATTGAATTTTCCATTTGGGACCAGAAAAAACAATTGACTGCACTACCTACTTTCCTTAGTTAATATGAGTTTTTCCTATTATCATCAGCACATATCGCCTTCGTGCCAATTCACGCAAAAATAAATAAATAAATAAATAAAAATATATATGAAAAAAACCTACGCAATTCAATATTAATTCAAAATTTGCAACATCAAACCCTAACTGAGATTAAATTAATATCGCATAATACATCAGAATGCAAATTCAACATTTTCTGAATCCAGAAACCAAAAAAATCACGTTCAATTTTAAACATTAATCTTTAAGAGAAACAAGCAATTTCTTTGGTGTTGAAAAGCGTGGATAGTTGAATCGAAATTGAAGAACTTACGAGTCAGAAAGTAAGATACTGCAAAGATACAAAGTGCCCAATACACCGTTCGAAGCTTAGCTTCTTCGATCAGATCTTGCAAGGCCTCCGTCGCCTTTATTGTCTCAACAACCTCCAATTTCGTCTCAATTGATGTAAAAACCACCAAACGGGCACGAATTGAATCAAATTCCAATCTTTCAACACCAGAACGTAATCGATCAACGACGAGAGATTGATAACGACAAACTCTCATGAAAATCCTTGAGGCGTTATGGTGAAATCGGTTTCGAAGCAATCACGAGACTGTGTAATGATTCGTTTGTTCTTCTTTCTCTAGCCTGAGACTGAGCCTGAGCCTGAGCCCGTCTTTTTTTTTTTTTTTTTTTGGGAAACTGACGCAAAGGTCCAACCCAACATATCTGGCCCCTTAGCCAGAACAAATTTGATATTCCATTAAGTCCTCAAATTATCAATCAAATGAAAATACTCACAATATATCATTTAATTTACACGTACACAACCATTACGCATGATCATCTCAGTCTGATCAATATATTGTCACATCTCCACCGCTCAAGATCGCATTCTTAGTCCTCCATCTCTCCTTCGTTCGATTCCATTCCCTCTGAAACCCTACCCTAACCACAAAACAAAACCATTCATGTTCAACACAACACCAAGCTGTTCATATTCTCCAATCAGCGACTCTCAACAACACAAAGAACCATCACCACTCTGAAGAAATTTCATAGTTCGCGGACTTTCGATTCACAGAAATGGGGAAAAAAAAGTAACATCTCTCTTCACCTATCTATTATTTTACATTCAAAATTTGTACATTATTCTTTCATATTTCGTATATACCGTTTCAATAGCACTTTCATAAAAAAACCCTTGTAAAACACATTTTACATACTTCAAAATATATAAACCTTCTTTTATATATAATCTCCTATTTTAAAACATTCTAGTCCCCTATTTTTAAACATTCTAATCCACTGTTTTTACACATAAATCCCTGTTTTTACAGATTCAACACCTTATTCTTATTCTTGTTGTTCAATATTGGCTTTTCTTCTTCGTATTGTTGCTACATTTCGTTGAATACTTAATCTTCTCGTTGTTATTGTTGCTGTTTACAAAATACAATTGGTTGTTCTTATTGTTGATACTGTTTATAAAAACTGTAACATCATACAGTTTCATTTCATCACTCTACAAGTAACATATCTAAATTTATTCAAACTGCAAATGAAACTGCAAAATTACACAGTTTAATCACTACTCAAAACAAATAGATAATTTATTATAAAATGCAAATCAAACTGTCAAATTATACAGTTTCATAACTGTTACCAACAAATAGATATAACTTCATATTAAACTACATATAAAACTGCAAAATTATACAGTTTTGTCACTATATTACTCATACCCTGCTGTCGCTTTCATTTTTTCAGAAATAGCTATTTGAAGATATTGGAAGAAACAAACCCATATGCCCAAAAATCCAATCAAGGATTTAAGTATCTCTCCTTTTGAAAGTCCTTCTACTGTACCCACTGAAATGCCACCAACATCTCTCCCTCCACAAAAAACCCAACCACCACAACCAAACACCATAGACCCCACTAAAAAACCCACAAAACAATCACACTACCTACAAGAAAAAGCTCAAGAATTACACCACAGACCCCACCCATACAACAAACACCAACCATACCTCCAACCACAACAAAAACAAACAAAAGAAAGCCAACAAAAAAATAAGAAGCTCCTCCAACCAAAAAAAGAAAGCTCCAAGAAAGCCAATCAACTCCCAAAACAAAAACCAAGGCATCAAAAGGGAAAAAAGCAGCAGTCCCTACAAAGAGAGTCCAACAGTTTAATTATCGTTCCAACATCGGAACAGTAATCAAACTGTTGAAGAGGGTCAAATTCACAAAAGCCCAACAGACAGAGCTGGGAAAAATCCATTTTTGGCCCATTATAAATGCTCTCTCCTCAACACAACTGAAGGCCTCTTGGTACAAATGCTACAATTCCATTGTAGCAGAAATGACAACACTTTACAACAAAAGAAAAAGAGCATTTATACTTGGCAAAAAGGAAATGAAACTCAGAAACAGTGATGTCAAGCTCATTTTTGGTGTCGACTGTGGAGAAGACAGTATCACCACCAAATCCTATACAAGACCAAAAGATTTTGAGCTTGCATTTTACAAACGAAGATGCAAATCAGTAAAGAGATTGGATGGCAAGTCTTTGACCAAAATGTTTCAACAAACAAAGAAAGGAAAATCAACCAATGATCGTCAAGATCTTGCAAGGGTCATCACCCTTTACTTGTGCTTGAAACTTCTCATGCCTACAACAGGCCATACACTCAGTTGGAGTTTCCTCAACTATGTTGACAATCTCAACAACATCAAGAAGTACAATTGGGTTGAGGCAATAAAAGACACACTGATGAATTCAATGACAAATGCAAACAACAACCCAAGGCATGTCACTGGATGCGTCATGTTACTCTTGGTAAACACACTACTCAACTACTTCACACAAAAATATCAAACATCCACCTATTTCTAACTATCTAACATATTTCAATTTTTTTTTTACAGTACTGGTACTGTGAGCATAGTAAACTCTCTCCGACCATCCAACAAAGAAGGCTTCCCAAGGTTTATGAAATGGAACCTTAGCAAAATGTACTCCAAGTGGAAACACATCAGCCTTGCTCACTTTGAAAAAGTATTCAAACTCTTCTATACTATCATAGCACAAATCTATTCAACACTCCTTTCACAGTCATTATAGTAAAAATCATGTTATGAAACTGTCAAATTCTTCAGTTTCAAACAACATAAATTCAACACTTGACTCACATTATTCACAGTACAAATCATATTATGAAACTGTAAAAGTTTGCAGTTTCAAAGCACACACTTATTTAACATCACTCATGTTATGAAACTGCAAAAGTTTATAGTTTAAACGCACAAATCTATTTCACATCACTCATATTATGAAACTGTAAAATTTTTCAGTTTCAAACAACATATTTCGACACTTTACCCACATTACTCACAGTACAACTTATCTTATGAAACTGACCAATTTTACAGTATTACTGATATATGCCACATTGTTCCAATGTAGGTTGACCAAAGTGCTTTAACCCCAACTGAACAAGAAATACAATTATTGCATATCAATCAAAGCACATCAACAGACTTTTCAGCAAAGAAACATGACCACAAAAAGGACAATAAGCGAAAAAAATAAACAAAAGCAACAAAAAAAAGAGAAGACTTCTAGACAGTGATGAGGATGACTTTCTCGAAGAAGAACATCAATCAGAATCAGAATCAGAACAAGAAGAACAAAAAAAAAAAAAAAAGAATGCAAAAACCATAAGAAGAACCAGAAAGTGATGAACAAGAAGAAGAGAGTGATGATGAAGAAGAAACTGAAGAAGAAGAAGAAGAAGAAGAAGAAGAAGAAGCTGATGAACAACAAGACAATGATGAAGCAGAAGAAAGAGAAGAAACAAAAGGTGATCACCAAGAAGACACTGATGAAGAAGAAGACCAACAATAAAAACAAGAAGAACAACAAACAAATCAACAACAAGAAGTCAATGAATAAGAACTGACAAACCAATAACAACAACATGAAAAAAGAGAACAAGCAAAACAACAAGAAGAACTCCAAGAGAAATCTGACATATTTCATACACAAGGTAAACTCTTGTCTAATACTGAAGCAAACTGAGAAATTTAATTAAACTAACCAAAACACAATCCAACATTTTTATAGGTCATGACCAAGCACAAACATCAACCAAAGAGGACGACAAGGACAAGCTCATATCAGCCATGAGAGCACAAATGCAAGAAATGGAACAAAAATTCATGGCTGAATTGCGTAAAAAAGAAGATCAATTGAAGGAAATGTCCGCAAAAAAAACCAGCAGTCCCCAACAAAGATCAATGGTCAAGAGAATCAAGCAAAAGTCAAGAAAACAAGCACATGACCCAGATTTTGAATACCAACCAATGAAAAAAGTCAAAGAAGATACAAGGAACAAGACACAAATTGCTGCTGATGTACCCAAACCAACAGAGGGTACCGATGAAGAAAAATAGAAGAAGAATGAAAAAAAAAAAAAAGAAATCGAAACAGAGACAGAACCTGCTACTGAACCCGAGCAAAAAGAGGGTGCTCATGAAGCAAAACAACAGCAGAAAGAAAAGATGCAAGAAGATATTGGCCAAGAAAAAGAAGTTGCTGCTGAAACCAACCCAAAAGAGGATGCCAATCAAGAGAAGACACAACTTAAAGTATTGGAAGTGATGATGATTTCAATCAATCCAAAACAAGCCACTCGCCATTTCATGCCGCAAAACAAACAAGGTTTGGCATAGCCTATCCAAAAAAGATCAAGACCAAATTCAACTCATCAACAACACACAATCAAGTGCTTGTGTCTGGTCTGGCAGCGAAGATGAAAATTGCGTATACTTTTCAGATATATGCAGATTGACCAACAGGGAACCCTTATATGGGAATGTAGGTCTCCAATTGCACAATTTTACAGTTTCTGTTCATATTCAATAACCTATTCCACAAACCTAACACATTCTTATATATAACATGTTTTAGGTCATTGATGCCTTCTCAGAAATGAAATTGGCACTCCAACCATCCATTGAAGAATTTGAGAAACATGATCTAGCCTTTGCAAGAAATCCATACGCAGGAAGATCTTACGTTTTCTCAACACTCATCAATGTAAGCAAAACTTAACATACCTTTCAATATTATTCAAACTGCAAAATTTTCTACTTTCTTAACATGTCTTATTACATAGTTTTATAACATATTTCAAACATATATATAAATTACAGACTCCACTACAAAACCAAGATCAAGCACTGAGAGAAAAAATAATGGACAACCATTTTTCAGAAGCAATGAAAAACAAATATGTCCATTTCCCAATCAACCACGACAACCATTGGACAATTGTGGTCTTTGACAATGTTGATGGGATATGGAGACACTATGACTCTTTGAGACTAGCAAAAGATTGCCACAACAAGCACTTTGAAATTGCAAAGGAAATTGTAAGTTAAATAAAATTTCCTACTTAGTTTCATTCCTTTCAAAACATCTCAACTCATAACTATAACTAACAAAAACACCCACTAACTATTTTGTAGCAATAACATCAACTGAGATAGAATAAAGCATTATTCAGCAATCAAGGAAACATGTTATCATCTCAAGAGTGCGAGACAGTAATTGCATCAATTGAGGAATGCCCACAACAAACCCTACACTCGTAAGATACAAAATCAATAAACTAATGTTCCAATATGCTAAATTATGCAGTTTTACCTAACTAATTAACTTCATCTAAAACTTTGCAGGAATGATTGTGCAATCGCCGTCTGCAATGTTATCAACCAATATATCAACTGGCAACTTGTGCAGAAATCACTTCGACCAACTGAATGAGTCAAATTTCGAGCAGAAATCATTAATCAATTCCTCAATGATGAGAACCGATCTTGGAAACTCGAGCACTACCAAATGTTGACAAAACATACCAAACCATAGAAACAATGAACAAACTTCTTGACAATACAAATATTCAAGTGAACATATTTTTGTACTTTTTTTTTTTTTTAACATGTGACATGTGACAAGTACTTTATATGCTTTTGGGAATGATCTTCTTCTGGTTATTATGGTGAAAATGATTGTTGTTATTGATGTTGTTGTTGCTCTTCTTCTTGTTATTATTATTGTGGTTGTTCTTCTGATTGTTTATGTACTTGTTTGTGGTTGCATATATTTTCATACAGTAAAGGTTGTTTCCAATAATTCTTCAAACTGCAAAATTATGCAGTTTCATCAGGTTGTTTTAATAATTCTTAAAATTGCAAAATTATGCAGTGTCATCAGGTTGTTTTTCATAATTCTTAAAACTGCAAAATTATGCAGTTTCATTACTCAAACAAAAATTATGCTACACAATTATGCATCCAATTTCATGACTCAACAAATAGATGAACTGTATTTCAAAATTGAAAATAAAATTGAAAAATTTTACAGTTTTGTCACTACGAAATATGAAATAAATATATCATGTAGTAAAACTGTATTTCAATATTATACAGTTTCAATAAGAAATTTTCAACAACCTTTTTAGCATTCCATGAAAATAAAATCAACCAAATCCACAAAAAAGATAAAAATAAAAAACAAAACAAGACTGTTACAAAACAACTTCAATAACTAAAGAACACATCAAAAAACAAAAAACAATTCAACCAACTTTATTCATTACTTCCATAATACCAAGTATCATATTTTTTATTATCATAATTCCTCAAATTCAAATACAAATCCAAAAGAATAGACTGTGGCCTCAAATAGCAGCCTTGCACGTCTTCTTATTGTGATTCCCATATTTCAAGCACCTCCCACACTTGATTTGCTTCACATTCTCACCCCTAGAAGGTATCATTTTCTTCTTGTTCCGCCCAGGCTGCTTCTTCGTTATAGGAGGTTTGATAATCGAACTGCCAACACCATCAAAGTCAAATCTCTCACTTGAAGGCACTAGATAAACAGATTCCTTGTATGACTCTCTAAAACAATCTACATGAAAAAAGGGATCAATGAAATCATACACATCTCTACCACTACTACGCAAAGCATGCACATCATGACAACAAGGAAAACCATTCAATTGCCATTCATGGCAAGAACAAGTCTGTCTACCAATATCAACATAAAAAGAAATAGAAGAATGAACCTCAAGCAAAGTATCACTAGCAACAATCACATCCCAAGACTTAGCTAGCTTCAAAGAGTCCACTAACTTCTTTTCCATAACTGGACACAATTTCGTAGTCCATCTTCTAGATTCAGCTCTTCTATTAGACAATTGAGTCATGATTTGAACCCTAATCATATCAATCATACAAGTAATAGGCAACTCACGAGCCCCACCAATCCAATTATTGTAAGACTCGGCTGCATTAGATGACATCTCACCATATCGTTTCCTTCTAAAAAATGCATTAGCCCACTTATCATTTTGCAAACCATCCAACATACTATCAACTCTACCATTCCCAGCAATACGCCTCAATTTCTCCATTAAATGTTGGAAAGAAGCAACCGTTGGCGCATAAGCACATTTAACTAATATTTTCATCAAACTCAGCTTATAGTTAGTACGAAGTCCCACAAATTTGTCAATCAAATTTCTCTTCAAATGATTCAAGCAATATGCATGATGTGCATTGGGAAAAACCACTGAAAGAGCGTCTAGCAATCCATGTTGACGGTCAGACACAAAGGTCAATCTCCGGCCTGAACCAACAGCCTTTAACAACTGACTTAAGAACCACATCCAATTATCTTGATTTTCAGCATCAACAATTGCAAAATCCAAAGGAAACAGACCTGCAAACAAAATAACATGAAACTGCAAAAATTAGCAGACTCACAATACAATAACACACTGACAAACCAAACCTATACTAACTACAAATAAATACATACCTTGATTACCATCATTTGATGTTGCTGCAAGCAAATGCCCCTTGTAACGCCCCTTCAAGAATGTACCATCAACAAACAACAACGGACGACAAAATTGAAAGCCATACAAACATCCATGAAATGCCACAAACAACCTCTGAAAACATCCACTACTTTTATCCACATCTAATTCAAACACACTTCCCGGATTCGTTCTCATAGCCGTCTCAAGGTACCATCGAAGTTGGTCAAAAGAAGTTGCAAAATCACCAAACAACCCACCTCTTGCCTTATCAACTCCGAACCATGCAACCCGATAAGAAACATCTAGACTATATTGCTTCTTCAACTTTTTTTTAACTTCAATAGGACGAGTCAACGGATTATCACTAATATCATTATGCATAATATCAGACACAAGTCTAGAACCAACCATTTTGTTACAAGATCTACGAGCGACAACCCCATAAGTATGCACATTATCCAACTTCATTATAAAAAAAATACCGAAATTCATCAACACCCTTCCATGCACAAACCATTTACAACCCGTAGACGACTTCATCATACATTCAGCAGTTACTTTTGTTGCATCGCTCTTCAAATAATTCACTGCAAAACCACACTCAACTGCATACTTAGCCAATGCAATGCGGAACGCCGGCACTCCACCTTCAAATTCTTGACCAACACTATGTATAATCCCCTTCCAACTGGCAGACAACAAAACTCTCTCTGGTTTTGGATAAAAACTATGCAATAAACCACCAAAATCATTACAATCGTTAACCAAAGAACTCTCACAAATTACAGAATCAATCCTACAAGAATTATCATCATCAACCTCCACAATTCTCTTATCACCCACAACAACATCAACAGCATGAGAACCACTACAACCTACCATTGACAGCATATTCCCCAAATCATCATCACATTCAACAATACAATTAGAATATCCAGGAATAGAGAAAAACAAACAAAAGTTACCAACACTCAACTCCTTGAACTTCGCAGATATTTTCTCAACAACTTCATGATAACTACATCCCTCACTAATCTTAATAGCAGCACAAGAATTACTGTATTTGCACATTAACATGAAACACCCCACCATACTACAAAATCACAAACCAGCAAACAATTGTTCACAGATTCCAAACTGCAAAATTATACAGTTACAACATATCAGTATCAACACTGCACAATTCACAATTCCAAACTGCAAAATTATATAGTTACAACATATCAGTATCAAAACACCAGAATTCACAATTCCATACTACAACTTCAAAACACATTACACTATACAACAAACAAAATCAACAAAATCAAAATCATTACACTATATCACATACAAAAATCACAAAATAAGTATCAAACAAACAAAATTTATCACAAAACAAAGAACTAAAGCAACATTGCCAAACACAAACCAGATATTACGCAAATTTGCTTATCTATATATACATACATATATGTATCGACAATACATATGCAGATACAAACCAGATACACACACACAGAGATATATATATATATATATATGTATGTATCGACAGATACATACATATATGTATCAATAGATACAAACCAGATACACAGAGAGAGAGAGATAGAGAGAGAGAGAGAGAGGGAGAACGTACGCAGAGATCGCCTATACACAGAGATTCAAATCGCACAACCAGATCCACCTCACAGTACAATGAGATCGACCACACAGCACAATGAGATCGCTATAACGAAGAGAAATCGAGATCGCAGAGGTAAAGATTTGATTTTCTTTTTTGAACGAAGCAAATATTTGATTTTTCACGTATATATAGATCTCAAAACAAAGGGTAATACAGTCATTTACAAAATACGAAAATAAAAAACGGGACCTCTGGGTATAAAACTTAAAAAACTGTGGACCTATTAATCTATTAAAAATATATTAGGATTAGAAGGGAAATAGATCCCCTACATAGGACTACATAGTAATTTTCTCTCTTTTTTTTTGGTTGTGTCGTTGTTAGTTGGTATGCGGAGGGAAGATGAGACAAATGTGGGAAAGAAAGGTAAAATCATCGTTATGCTCCGGTCCATTTACTCCTTTATTGTCCGGTTATGTAGGCCTATGTTTATACTATAAATAAATTAAATTAAAATATGCTTATTGTTTATTCTTTAATGAGAGATTTCATTAATAATCTATCTAGTCTAACTCATAACTGTGCCAATGCAGTTGCATAAATTTTTGTCAGGATAGATATTTACATAATAAAATGAACATGATTATATCGTTTGATAATTGAAGAGTGGTTTGATGAATGAACATGATTTACCAATTTTGAATGATTTTATGAATGAAAAAAAATTATATCGTAAATATTAAATATGACAGTTATTGAATGTAAATTATACTTTTGTAAAGAAAAAAAAAGGGACAAATTTCACACTAAATATGATGTAAATAATATTATATGTACCAATTAATATACTAATTAGTATATCAATAAATGATGTGACAGAATTTAAAAGTTTTTGATATTTGAAATTTGTATAATGAGTAAGGTCAATAATAATGTCATAATTAATATTGCTAAACTAATTAATACATATAGTGCTACCGTTGTCATAAAATAGACACATATATGTAACCATTGAGGATGGGCATTGGAGTGCTTGAGGGATTTGATGGGTGTGAATGGAAATAAGGTTTAGCATTTGTGGACTAATAAATGACAGCTCACACACTCATTAATGACTATTTATTAGAGATTGTATTTACACTAAAGGTTTGTTAGAGCATTTATACCAATCTCTTTAAATTTTTAGTTAAATTATAATTAAGAAAATCATTTTTCTATTTTTGCTAATCACTTCACTGCATCAAACTCTTTATTCTAACTCAATCTTATTATAATATTTGTTATTTTTTTAATTAAATTGATGAGCTGCCAGCCAAACAATTCTTATGTTCCTTTGTAAAAGGTAAAATTTAAAAAAAAAAAAAAAAGTCATTGACCATTGACCGGCCGAATTTTCGGGCGGACATCCGGTAACATACAAGTAGTGATGAACAGTGCCTCGCTTGTTGTAACGAGTTACTGTAGCCATTGTAAATTTTGATGAGCTGCAAGCGAGTTTGATAGACTTAATTTTTTGAAGTTTATTAGCTAAAAAACAATTAAAGCTAGTTTGATGAAGATGCTCTTACACCATCTCCTTTTGGAGTTATATTCAAAATCTACATTATTCAGGTAAGATCAAAATTTTGAAAAGCGGTTGCGGTCGCCGTAACGATTGCGGGGTATAAAGGTCATAGCGTAACGGTCACGGTAACTGAAACCGTGATTTTTTTTTAATTTTTCACACAATTTGAATAAAATTTACTAATACGCATATTTCTCCTCCTAGAATCACATTTATTAGGATTTAAAATATATTTTGATTAATTTTTGTTAATTTTTGAGTATGATCCAATATATTTCAGATTTTCAAATCACTATAAAAGGAGATTTTACATTTTATTTCAATAGTTAATGACTTTTAGAATTATTCACCCAAAAAAAAAAATGACTTTTAGAATAATTAGCTTTAAATGTCTACAAATTATTTTTGACCAATACCTGAAGTAATTGAATAAAAAATATTTGTAATTATTAAATGAAATGATCATAAAAATAAAAATTGTGCCATAAATAAAAATTATTTTTGAGGAATTTTTTTAGACAATACTTTACAGATAACTAAATAAAATTATTTACCATTAAAGTATTAAATAAAATGATTATAAAATTAAAAATTGTGCGATAAATAAATTTTTTTTTCAGTTTTTTAAATACATTTTTTAGACAACACATTACAGTAACTGATTAAGGCCAAATTGTACAACATTGAGGCCGTTAATTACGATCTCTTAACTTTACTTGCTTGTCAAATTATATATTTTATGTCTGTTTAATGTCAATCAGGTTGTACATAGTCGAAGCATAAAATGGGTAAAAATACAGAATTTGGAGAGAAAACAGTTTCCCGCACGTGCGTTGACTTTTTTGGGAAAACGGGCCTGATGTTTTAAACCTGTTTGAAAGACAGTAGAAGTATAAATAGGCAAGAAAAAGGCTGGATTAGGGTTTTGAAAATAATTCCAAAAAGAGAGGCGAGGGTTTGGTGGAAAAGGAGGATTCTCAAGCTTTCAAGACAACTTTCATGGGGGCTTCCATCTCTCCCATCTCTTCCACCTCTTCCCACTCCTCCATAAGTGGCTAGGTTATTCTTTTCTAGGGTTTTGATGAAACCCTAGCTATGTAATTAGGTTTTCTTTTTGATTTTTAATTATGTAAAGGTTTGAACAATTGTATGGAGTTTTAAAAGTTTTGTATATTTATTTTCCATTATTTCTTCAAGTATTCGGCTTTTTGTGATTGTTGAATATTTTTCATACAATAATTTTCTATTTTTTCACATTCAAGGTATGAGACGAACCATACTACGAGGGATGAGTTGTGTCGCTACCCTAGTTTAGAGTAAACGATTCGTGCTACTTGAGATGGTTCGTGCCCCTACATTGAACATGATGATTTTCTTATTAAATGCTTTGAACTTGTAGTTGCGAAGCATTATTCTGTTCGAATCGTAATATAATTGATTTCAATTTGAAACTCTATTTGCGTAACTAGTGGTGAACTCATTGCCCTAGATTTTTCCCCAAATCAGTAAATCCAATTTTATTTATAATTGCTAGTTTAATCACTTCATTTATTTTATTTGTTATTAAATTAGGTTATGAACAATCAATCTTTTTAATCAAAATTAATATAGGAATTTAGCAATTAAATTAGTTTAATTTCACAATTGTCCCTATGGAGCGATACCTGGACTTGCCATTATTCTAAAAAATTTTGGTATAGTTTAGTGTTTAATTTTGGTGTGTGTAACGACTCATCAAATTTTGGCGCCGTTGCCGGGGACTTCTGGCAAAATTAGTTAATTTAAAGTTACATTCTTATTTTAATTTTTAGTTTAGGATTTTATGCTTTTGTGTTGCTAAGTGTGCACAGTATTTGCAATTGGAACCATCACTGGAGTGCAAGCGAAGTGCAGCCAAGTTTTTAAACGAAAATACCGCAACACCAAAGTGCTAAAAAAAAAAAACAGAAGCAAATACTCGCTAGCAAAGCACCAAAGTGCTAAGAAGAAAGACAAAGCTCAATTGGAGGTTGGAGACAACGTCTACACGTCAAGCACCCACAAGATGAGTAAAGCGTTGTCGTTAAATCCCTGTGAGTATTTCTCCCTTTGGTATTTTGCTTTCATACTTAATGCACAAAGTCGGAACTTAGTGTGTGTGTGTGTGTGTATGTGTGTGAGTAGTGTATACATGGGCGCCATTCTTGTCGCCCTAAATTGTGGAGTTTGGACCTTGAACTAGAAAGGACTCTTAGGAGATTTAGAGCCTCTTCTCGTGTTCCCAGGCTTGAATATTCATATCCATACATTGAGCCATTAGAGATGGAAAATCCAAATGTCCCGAATGGGCCCAACCGGACCCTTAAGGATTATTTCACACTCATTGCATAGACATCACCATCATGCATCCAATTACCCGACACCACTGCTGCTCATTATGAGATTAAGTCCAGCACCATACAAATGCTTCCATCATTCCATGGACTAGCTCATGATGATCCTTATAAACATTTGAATGAATTTCTGAAAATTTACTTTACAGTGAGGATCCAGAATTTCACAAATGAGGCCTTAATGTTGTGATTGTTTCCATTCTCATTAAAGGACCAAGCTAAACACTGGTTGAACTCCTTACCTGCTAATTCAATCACAACTTGGGACCAATTACAACAACGATTCTTGGAGAAGTACTTTCTCATCGGTAAAACCAACCAACTTAGGCGAGCCATCACCAATTTTGCTCAAATTGATGGCGAGCAATTTCATGAGACGTGGGAAAGACTTCGTGACCTTCTCCAACAGTGTCCCCACCACCAAGTGCCTGATTGGCAACTTGTGCAACCTTTTACTATGGCTTAACTGAGCCTCACCCCCAAATGGTGGATTCCTTTTGTGGTGGGACATTCATGTCCAGAAATGATGCCGAGGCATGGCAATTGTTTGGGAACCTAAGTGATAATTCCCTTCACCATGCCTCTGTAGCCTGGCAAGTCCGGCAACCAGTAGTTGGAGCCCCGAAGAGAGGGGGCATTTATGAGGTCGGGGCAAAACCTAGAGTTAGCTCAACAAGTAGAGGCATTGTCCCACAAAATGGACCAATTATTAGCTGTGGGATATGCCCCTACACAGCAAGATCAGCCTCAATTTCACGAGGCATGTGTTATTTGTACGAGTTCTGCTCATGACTTAAGTGAGTGCCCTTCGGCATCACAATTTCCGGAGTTAGTCCAAGAGCATGTAAATGCGGCTCAAGGATTCTCCAACCCGGGTAATGATCCATACTCCAACACATACAATCCGGAATGGAGAAATCACCCCAATTTTTCGTGAAGACCCCATTCACAAGGCACTTCTTACAATCCTCCACCACCAAGGCAGAATTTTAATAATTTTGCAACCAATCATCTTACCGACCACCGCAACCTTATCGACCCCCACAATCGTACCGGCAACCACAACCCCCGCCTGCTCCTCAGGGCAACTCTGCCTTTGAGACTCAGGTGTTGGAAGTTCTCTTAGAACTTAAGGGGTTAGCACTGGTAGTTCACTCCCATACTCAGTCTATTGCCAAGCTAGAGGCCCAATTAGGTCAAATGGCTAACAACATGAATAGCAGGGAGGAGGGAAAATTACCGAGTCAGACTGTGGCCAACCCTAAAGGTCAATATGGGGTAGAGAGTTCGGATGGGAATGGAAAGCACCATGAGCAGGTGTAAGCTATGATTAACTTGAGAAGTGGGAGGGAGTTAGAGCCTCGGCCAGTTGCGTCTGATGCAACTAGAGCTAAGAAGGGTGACCACAGTGGCACACCTAATGAGAGCAAAGGTGAGAGGGAAACACTTAAGGGGGATGACTTAGTCTCTAGCATTTCACATGAGCCCAAGGCACCATATGTGCCTAAGGCACCCTTTCCCCAATGCCTTGAGACACCGTCTCCTTTCAATAAGAAGGTGGCATCCATGGAAGCAATGATGGAGGTCTTTAAACAGGTAAAAATCAACATCCCCCTGTTGAAGGCGATTAAGTAAGTACCCTTCTATGCTAAATTTCTGAAGGACCTTTGTACACAAAAGTGTAAATCTAGGACACACGTGTCTCAAAAGGTCATACTTACGGAGCAAGTAAGCTCCATCTTGTTGAATGACACACCCTAAGCTTAAGGACCGGGTGCCCGAACCATTACATGCATTATAGGGGACCATTTCATTGATAGGGCCTTATTAGATTTAGGGGCTAGTGTCAATTTGTTGCTGTACTCTGTGTACGAAGAATTTGGGCTTGGCGAGTTGAAGCCCACTACTGTTATTCTCCAGTTGGCTGACCGGTCCCTCAAAGTGCCACGTGGCATGATTGAGGATGTGCTAGTAAAGGTTGATAGGTTTTACTTTCCTGTTGACTTTTTGGTGTTAGATATGGAACCGATAGCCAGTTCTAGGAAACAAATCCCGGTGATCTTAGGTCAACCTTTCTTGGCTACGGCCAATGTATGCATTAACTGTCGTACCAGGGTTATGGAAGTTTCATTTGGTAACATGCAAGTGAAACTTAATGTTTTCCAAGCATCCAACAACTTCATGAGAGAGAGGAGTGCTTATTTGTAGATGTTGTGAATGGAATTGTGGAGGAAGCTTTGGCCTCCATTCTTGTAGAGGACCCTCTAGAGGCTTGTCTAGCTCATTTTGGATTTGAAAATTTTGATATTGACGGGTTGGTTGAGGAGGTGAATGCCTTTCTTAATGCTTCTTCTACACCAGATTTTCCTCCATGGAAAGCCCGGTTTGAGTCACTTTCTCCTCTGTCGAGAGAGCCCGCCATACCATCTTTGGTCACACCACCTACACTTGAGTTGAAGTCACTCCCGCCCACACTCAAGTTTGCATTTTTTGGGCCCCAGGATACATTACCAGTCATCATTGCATCTGACTTGACTACAGAGTAGGAGAGTCAGTTAATGATTATTCTCGTGGCACATCAAAGTGCTATAGGGTGGTCGGTGGCTGATTTGAAAGGGATAAATCCCTCCGTGTGCATGCATTATATACACCTAGAGAGGACACCAAACCTTCTCGTGAAATGCAACGGAGACTTAATCCTAATATGAAAGAGGTGGTGAAAAAGGAGGTTTTGAAACTGTTAGATGCGGGTATTATATACTCCATCTTGGATAGCAAGTGGGTAAGTCCCACACAAGTGGTGCCCAAGAAATCGGGCATCACTGTTGTTGAGAATGAGAGAGGAGAGTTAGTCCCCACACGAACCACTATTGGGTGGCGAGTGTGCATTGATTATAGGAAACTGAATTCTACGACTAGGGAGGATCATTTTCCCTTACCTTTTATTGATCAGATCTGTGAAAACTCACATTTAATTATTCTTAAAAGAAAATAAATAAATAAATTAATTAATTAATTTTATCCAAAGTTTATCTAAATTATATATTAGTGTAAAAGTTAGTTTTAAATTAACCCAATTCAATCACTAACAAAGACATTATTAAGAATAATAATTTTGTGGGTGTTCAATATTTGTTGTTTATAAATTATTTTAATTAGGATTCAATATGATAATTATTCTTACTAAATACCTTAGTTAAAAATCTTAGTGTATCAATTTTAAGAAACCCACACAAATACAAAAAAGAAAAAAAAAGAAGAATCAAACTTTTGCAATTTTTGGTGGCAACTTTCCACATGTTTGTTTGCATGTTAGTATAGGGAAGAAGAGCCCATTATGCTCTTGGAATTGAGGGAAAGAGAAAGAAAGAAAAAGAGAGAGAGAGAGAGAGAGAGAGAGAGAGAGAGAGGGCTCAGCAAGCATTGTATATATATATATATATGCATGCAAGCATTCGGTGAAGAAATGAAGAAAAAAAAAAAAAAGAAATCTGTGAAGCAGCTAGGTTGAGTAGGAGAGGAAGAAAAGTGGGAGATTAAGGAAGCTAAAATTTTCTACCGTTTCATCATTCTATTATTAAGTAAGAAAACTCTCTCAACCCTCTCATTTTTTTTTTATTGTTAAAATTTTCAGATTTTATTCATATGATAAAATGACTAAATTTATAGATAATATATATATATATATATATATGTATGTAAATTTTGTGATGTGTACATCAAATATTTGAAGATATTGATAGTCTTAAAGTCATGGTATTAGTGTGGAAATAGGTTTGCATGTGTAGTTTATACCATTAAATAGAGGATTGAAGAATTTATTTGGTCCTTAAATCTGCCAGAACATTTGTACGAATTTTTAGACAATTTTATACTCAAAATTTGAAGATGATTTCTTCTACAAAGTTGTTTATAATGATGTCTACTTCATCGATTAATTTTTGCAACAATTATGGAGTTTTGAATGAATTTATACAGATTTTTAACCAAATCTGGAGCTATAGACAGATTTTACTATGTGTTTGAAAAATCATTAAAAATTTTATATTAAACCAAATCTGGTAATTTCTAAACAAAAAATGAAATTTGAGAAGTCTAGTTTCATAATAAATTTTTATATTATGGAATTTATTTATAAATTTAAGTATGGAATCAATTTAAGAAAATGTGATAAATCCGTGTCATAAACTTTCTTAGAATTGTTAAGAATTATTTATAATTTATTTTTGGAAAATGCTTTCTGAAAAATGACCATAATATGTTTATTGAGTATTCTGTAGATTTGTATGAATTTTAGAGTTGTATAAATAATTTATTTATAATTTTATTTGCGAGATATACATTCTGAAAATTTTGGCAGATTAAGGAGGAATAAAAAATTATCTCTTCAATTGTTTATGTAGACTAAAAAAAAAATTAATATTGTGCTAGTTTAATCTTGTAGATTAAAAATCCATGCATGTGTGTAATTATGATTTATTGGTATCTAAATTATTATTTCATACCATGGTTTAAATAAATTGTTTATTTAAATTTTGTACAATTGTTTATTAGTGTGTGGCATGTGTAATATTTTATGTTGGGATTTTAATGAGTTGGTATAACATTATTGGTAATTAAATTTTGAATTATTGTGAATATCTCAACAAGTAAAGAAACACGAAATTTAACCAATGATACATTAAAATGTAAAAGTGATGGGATGAGCCCGGTTTAGAATCTTGCGCAAGTAAGTTGCGAACCCTAACATGGCACTGGAAGGTATTTCGACTCTTATTGGTGTAGGCAATATAAGGTTGGTGGTGCGGGTGTCACAACATAGACCGTTCCCTTGGAGCAGACCGTGATGTCACAACTCGGGTATGTAACCCTGGTGCATGGGCATCATTGGTAGTTACAGTAGGTAACATTTGAATATTTGACCAAGGGGGAATCAGAATTTCTCGTGGCCATTGTTTAGCGGTTGAGTGGAAATAGTGCTCCGCGAGAGTTACTTAAACTTATCTGATATACTAAATCTATGTGAAATTAAAAAGAAAGGTTGCCATTTTTCCTTATGATGAAATACTGTTTCCGCTTGCCATTGTTCTTATTATCTATTGTTATTACTTCAACTGATAGCATTCTTATTATAATTACTAAATGTTGCTTGCTATTCGGTTAACTACACAATATTCATTAATTGTGAGTATTATTATCGGGATGGGTATTTTCGGGTTGTAGTATCTTATTGAGCTCATCGCTCATTGGCATTCCCGTTGCCCTGGCGTTTTATGCCAGGTACCGAAGAAACCGAAGGGAACACCGAGGCCTTGCAAGGTGACACTCAACCTTGGTTAGCTTGAAGAGTGCCAAGTTCCATGAACCATTTTCTAAAATTTCTAGTTTTTCTGTAGTTTTCTTTTTATATTTGTGTCATTTTTTTTATATACTAAGACTAAGTTGTGATGTAAGAACTTTAAATTCTGGGTTGTTAATTAATGGATATTATTAATATTGGTGGCAATATTAATTTTAAGTTCTAAATCTTATTATGATGTCCTTAAATTTTGGGGCGTCACAAGATCCTAGAGCGGTTAGCGGGGCAGGGTTCCTATTGTTTTCTTGATGGCTACTCGGGGTATAATCAAGTCTCGGTGTTCCCCGCTAACCAAGAAAAGACCACATTCACTTGCCCTTTCGGCACTTTTGCTTACAAGTGCATGCCCTTTGGGCTATGGAATGCACCGACGACTTTTCAACGGTGCATGATGGCCATTTTCTCCGATATGGTAGAGAAATTCTTAGAGGATTTCATGGATGATTTTTCGGTGTTTGGACCGTCTTTTGAGGAATGCCTTAGGAATTTGACTAAAGTGTTGAAACAATGTACTGAGGCAAACTTGATTTTGAGTTGGGAGAAGAGCCATTTTATGGTTCGTGAGGATATAGTGTTGGGACACATTGTGTCCCCTCGAGGTATAGCGGTAGACAAAACTAAGGTTGACCTCATTGCAGGCCTTCCTCCACCCAATTTCGTGCATCAAGTTAGGTCTTTCCTAGGGCACGCAGGTTTTTACCATCGTTTCATCAAAGATTTTAGTAAAATATCCCGTCTTTTGTGTAGTTTACTTGCTAAAGACGCATCTTTTGACTTTGATGAGGCATGTCTTAAAGCCTTTGAAACACTGCGAGCAGCCCTTACTACTGCCTCAATCACGAAATCACCAGATTGGTCACTTCTCTTTGAAATCATATGTCATGCCTCAGATTATGCTGTCGGGGCTGTGTTGGGCCAGAGGGTCAATAGGGCACCATATGCTATATACTATGCTAGTCGCACTCTTTCGGATGCACAATTGAATTACACTGCCACCGGAAAGAGTTGCTAGCTATGGTCTTTGCCTTAGATAAATTTCGGTTCTATCTCCTAGTTTCCAAGGTCATAGTTTTCACTGATCATGCCGCTTTGCGGTATTTACTATCAAAGAAAGAGACCAAACCTAGGTTAATTAGATGGATTTTGTTACTTCAGGAATTTGACCTAGAGATTCGAGATAAGAAAGGATCTGAGAATGTGGTGGCGGATCACCTCTCCCGAATCCTTGTTGAGTATACTAGTGACCCTCTTATTTTGCATGATTCGTTTCCGGACGAACAACTCCTTGTGGTGTCACGACCGAGCCCCCCGTGGTTTGCACATATTGTGAATTACTTGGCCGTTGGACAAATTCCTCAAAATTGGTCTAAGCAAGACAAAGACCGATTCTTGTCACATGTCAGGTATTATTTTTGAGAGGATCCGGAGTTGTTTAAATATTGCTCCGACCAAGTGATCCGACGGTGTGTGCCGGAGAGTGAGGTGCATAGTATTCTTACATTTTGTCATTTTTCTGCATGTGGCGGTCATTTTAGTGGACATAAAATAGCCGCCAAGATTTTACAAAGTGGGTTTTATTGGCCCACAATTTTTAAAGATGCCCATCAATTTTGTAGAACTTGTTTGCGCTGTCAGCAAATGGTTTCGATATCTCAGCATGACATGATGCCAATCTCCCTTATTCTCGTAGTAGAGATCTTTGATGTTTGGGGGATTGATTTTATGGGACCTTTCCCGTCGTCATTCGGATTTGAGTATATTCTCTTGGCAGTAGATTATGTGTCTAAGTGGGTGGAGGCGATAGTTACCCGAACAAACGATCATAAAGTAGTAATCAAATTTTTGCATGAAAACATCTTTAATCGTTTTGGGTTTCCTAGAGCCATAATAAGTTATCAGGATACACATTTTTGTAACCGGTTCTTTGACTGGGTAGTTAAGAAATACTTTATCACTCATAAAGTTGGCACTCCATACCACCTTCAAACTAGTAGCCAAGTGGAAGTCTCAAATATGGAGATGAAACACATAATAAAGAAAACGGTGAGGCCAGATAGGAAAGATTGATCACAATGTTTGATTGATGCATTATGGGCCTACCGCATTGCTTATAAGACACCCATTGGGATGTCACCATATAGGGCAGTGTTTGGCAAAGCTTGCCATCTCCCGGTTGAACTTGAGCACCGAGCATTGTGGGCCATAAAGAAGTTTAACTTCGATATGGCCGCGACTGGGCTCAACCGGAAATTGCAACTCAATGAGTTGGAGGAAATTCAGAATGATGCATATGAGAGTTCAAGAATTTTTAAAGCTCGGACTAAGGAATTCCATGACAAGCACATTAATAGAAAATCCTTTGAACCCGGCCAAAAAGTGTGGCTTTTTAACTCAAAATTGAGACTCTTTCCGGGTAAACTTAGGTTAAGATGGGATGGTCCCTTCATGGTTATAGAGGCATTTATTCATGGCCCCGTTGAGGTGCAAGATCCAAAGAATGGCCACACTTTCAAAGTGAATGGCCAAAGACTGAAGCCATATATAGAGGGGATTGGGAATGGGGATATGATTGAGTCCATTGCTTTGATGGACTCTTTTGACTATGATTGAGAGATTGTTGTCTTGTTCTCTTTTCTTTCCCTTTTATTCTATTCTATTTTTCTTTATTCTTGCTGTACTTTATTTGTGTCTAGGAGACTTTAAATCCTCTAAAGGTGTAATTCCTTTGGTGTTAGCCATGCCCGAATAGCATCTAACGGTCTGGTATAGCCACCTAACTGTGTTTATAGTGAGTTCCTAGGAGACCAACTTAGACGGTGGAAACTAGAGTTCGAATGGCAAAGCCTAGAACGCAAAGGTTTGGAATTTCCGAGACTAAAGTCTGGTTTGAATACCTAGGAGTGTGGAGATTGCTTCAAAATCACCCCGGCTTGAACTCTGTATAGCAGCCCCATAGGTCGAGTTAGCCTTAGGCGCCTCGATTCTGGATACCGAATCAACCTAGTCTGTCACCCTGTTGGAGAATAGGGAAAGTTACAAACACAGTTAGGGAGAAAAGTAGTACCCGTGGTTTCGCAGTGAAGATCATACCTTTGGTGCCTGTTGTTGTTGCCATTTCTCCACATTGTCTTTCTGAAAACCATGTCATTGCTCAGTGAGTTTGCACTTATCAATATGACCTCTCTACTTGTAGTTATTCTTGTTATGCTTTATTTACTTTGGATGCCAAACTAAGGTAGAAATGATTGGAATTTTTACTTGGGTTGTAGTTCGTTGTAAATTTTATTTGGGTTGCATTTCAAAAAAAAATCCCGCACGTGCGGCAAAATTTCATTCCACAAAGTGGCACACTACTTTAAATGCAGGTGCGTAGGGAATGTGCGGGCTATGCGTCCACACGTGCGGCTTTCACTTCTGCACGTGCGGAGATTCTTTGAAAAAAAAAAATTGCATGTGGTACTTCAGTGGGCGGACTTGTGTTTAAATATTTTATTTGATTCTCATGCGGGTTTCACGGGTATGTGTGTCTATTGTTAATGTGTGTAGGACATGAGTCGACGAATATCCGCCCGAGCCTCCAAAAAGGCCAAAGGTTCCATCTCCTCGGTGCCACCACCACCATCCTCGTCACCACCATCGATTGACTTGCCACGGCCGGAGTGGGCTTCCCGCCCGCTTCACCAGCTCACACAATTCCAGCTCACCTATTTTCAGAATGACCCACTCACCTCTTGGGCAGTTGAGCAGCTCTGCCTCCAGCAGCAGTTAGGCCTTTGCACGGTAACAACACCTACTTATGCTCGTCTGGTGCGACTCTTCTACCAAAACCTGTATGAGTCACTCACCGAGGTAGGACTGCTGTCCACCATTCATGGCCATCTCATCAGCATCACCGAATCCTTGATTGCCGACGCGTTAGGGTTTTTCTCCAAGATGGGATACCGGCCCTTCCCGGAAGTTGATGATGAACAATCCATACACAACCTCATCCAACAGTATTTCCCAAGGGCCCACGGTGACACAAGTTTCACATGCTTGCGTCGGAGCAAGCTGCCTGGCCACTTGTTATTCATTGACTCCGTCATACATAAGAATGCCCTTCTACTTGGGCATAAAGTTGAGCGCCATTTGGAGTTTGTTCGAGTCTTACACGGTTATTAGCATGGCTATCAGGTCTCGCTTGCGCATATCATCTAGATGCATATGCAAAAATTTCTACGGGAGGCAGTTCGACCTCAACCTATGCAGAACCTGACTTGGCCCCTGCCATTTGCTAACTTGCTCACACTTGTTTTCGAGCTGAATGGCCTTCCCATTGATTCGACTGAGAAGATTGATAGAGCTTATCCGACTTTCGGGCAGCGGGAATGGTAGCATAGCATATCTTGCATCCTACAACAAATTGGTGCCCCGATTGATAAGGCCCAGGACCCCGTCCACGACCAACCACCTCATCCTGCCTCCCCAAGGGACCCATTCTACATGACTCGTGAGGAGTACTTACAGCTTCAACACTCTGTGGATTAGGTCCACAGTACTCTTCGTGATCACCACCAGAGTCTCATGGGGTTGTGCACGGATTTTCAAGCGCATCAAGACTATTCTCAGGCGGCTTTTGATCAGCTTAACGCCTGCTAGCTCAACATTCAGCAATCAGTTGCATCACTACAAACTAACTTTTACACATATCGAGAGTCGAGCCAGCATCGTTTTGACCAGCTCAACGCACGAGTTCGGGATGAAGCATTCGAGACGCGGTCATTGATGAACGCCTTGTTTGCCTAGCATTTCCCGCCACCACTGCCACCGGATTCTCAGTAATACAGGTCTATATTTTACTTTGTCTCTTTTATTTCTATTTTTCTTTTTAGTTATTTATTCTTTCTTAAAAGAAAAAGAAAAAGAAAAAGAAAAAGAAAAAGCAGCGTGTGTGTGTTACTATTTGCCTACCTAGATATGCACCTACAATCTCTGGTAATATTCTCTCATTCCTATTTACTTAGCTTTTACTTCCATTGAGGACAATGTCATATTCAAGTTGGGGGATGAGGGTATTTTTTTTGTGCATTCTTATTTGGCTCATAATTCATGCTTATACCTGTTTCACTTGATTGCATTACTTCATTTGATGTGACTTGTTGCTAGTAGGGTGATGATATTTGCATATGTTAATTGGGGAGCATAGTAGACTTGTATGAAAAGGGTTTATTGGGTAGATACTTGCATGTGATGCTTGCACTAGGAGAGTTGTTTGTGTTTGTGGTATTAGTACACTCGTCATGAGTATGTCTTAATTCACATGAACACACTATCATAGCGGTGACCTTTTTATTATAATTCCTAGTGTACATCATTCATAATGGTTAGGGTTGTAGAAAAGAATAAATGAGGAGTCAAGATTCTTAAAAAAAAAAAAAAAAAAAAAAAAAAACAACAACAACAACCTTGACTTGTTTGGGTTCGTAGCCTTTTTAACTCGAGTTATTAAGCCCGTAGGGGTATCTCTACACCTAGTGCCCTAAAACCGTCTAGTTTGGGAGTCATTGGCCTAATACTTGTTATATGGGGGACTTAGACATTGCATAGTTAAGAAAAAATAAGGAGAATGACTTGTTCGGATTTGTAGCCTTTTTAACTCGAGTTATTAAGCCCGTAGGGGAGTCTTCACACCTAGTGTTCTAAAACCGTCTGGTTTGGGAGTCATTGGCCCAATGCTTCTTACACGGGTTGATTAGAAAGCTTAATGGATCAGGCATTGAAAACAAAAAAACAAAAATTTTTTTGAGAATCTTGGCTGCAACAGTTTAGTTTTTCTGTATATGTTGGGTGTTATTATGAGTTACACTGGGCTATTATAGTGAACAGTTAACCAATATAGAGATTGCACTTTACACTGAGGGTACTGATGATTTGTCTACTAGCATGCACAAGTACAGGGGACTTTACTTTTGTATTAACTGAATTGTGGTTTTGACTCAATAGATTCATTCATGCTTGTCCACTGTGCCTTTAATGACTCATTATGTCTTAATATCACATTGTAGTGGCACATAAGTTGATTGTTAGGTGGATAGTTGTAGACACCCCATTTTGACTGACTGGCCCTAAGACTTGGGCGCTTTCTTTTGATTACCCGATGATGACAATTAGAATGTGTTTCTCGCAGAATTCTCATTAAAAGAAATGAATTTGAACTTTAAATCCAACCTTCACCATTATGGCCAATTATTTTAAAATATTGAATATTTTATTAATTTCGTATTTTTGTAATTTTTCATAATTTTATGTGTTTTTTGTGTATTTTATATAAAAGAAAATAATAAAACAAATTATTCTATGTGTTTAAAATTATTATATTATATATTTAGTAATTTTTTATAAAATTATATTAGTATATTATAATATTGTATTTGGTATAAATTATATTATTTTAGATATTTTTTATATTATATTATATTATATATATATATATTATAAAACAAATATAATAATAAAAGAAAAAGTTGAGGTCGGCAGTGCCGCCTCAACTAACGCATATTAATATATATTATATATTATTATATTATTATTATTAGTATATTATATTATATTATTATTATATTATTATATTATATTATTATTTTGCCTATATAAAGGCTAATCAGGGATTCAAAGGGAGGGGGGCTTGAGATTTGAAGAGAGGGAGACGATTCTGGAGAGGGGAAATTCTGAGAGGAAGGGATTTTAGGAGAGGAAAGACTTAGTAAATTTGAGAGGGAATTCTTTAGGGAGAGAGGGAAAATAAAATATTTTCTTTAATATTTTTATTTCTATTTCATCAATACACCATTCAAAAAAACAACCACTAAAGTTATATTTCTAAGTTTTGGATTGAGAATTGAGAACACATTTCATAGACTTGAGAGTAATCAAAAGAAAGTTTGTGACTCAGAAAATTCATCATTTCCCCAAAAGGTGAGTTTTTCGCATATTTTCATTTAATTTAAAAATGTGATATAATTTGTTTAAATACTTTATTTACTTCGTTTTTTAATTTTTTTATCGCTTTAATAGGATGGCTGCACCACTGCACCACCTACATATCTGCTGTAATTTCAATATTGTATATAAATTGTTGTAATTTATTACTTTAAATAAATATCCCGGCGGTGAATAGTAACCTCCGGTGGTGAATAGCACCTCCGGCGGTGAATAGTAACCCCCAGCGTGAATAGTACTAATTTGTTTCAATACTTTATTTACCTCGTTTTAATCGCTTTAATGGGATGGCTGCACCACTGCACCACCTACATATCTGCTGTAATTTAAATATTATATAAATTGTTGTCATTTATTACTTTAAATAAATATCCCGGCGGTGAATAGTAACCTCCAGCGGTGAATAGCACCTCCGGCGGTGAATAGTAACCCCAGCGGTGAATAGTACCCAATTTGTTTAAATACTTTATTTACCTCGTTTTAATCGCTTTAATGGGATGGCTGCACCACTGCACCACCTACATATCTGCTGTAATTTAAATATTGTATATAAATTGTTGTTTAATCCCGGTGGTGAATAGTAACCTCCGGCGGTGGATAGCACCTCCGGCGGTGAATAGTAACCCCAGCGGTGAATAGTACCTAATTTGTTTAAATACTTTATTTACCTCGTTTTATAACTTTTTTTTATCGCTTTAATAGGATGGCTGCACCACTGCACCAATTTAAATATTGTATATAAATTGTTGTAATTTATTACTTTAAATAATTTATCCGGCGGTGAATAGTAACCCCGACAATGAATAGTACTTCCGGCGGTGAATAGTAACCCCGGCTATTTAATTTTGCTCGCTTTATTATATACTATTTAGGGGGCTGTTTAATTTATTTCAACGATTTATGTTGTAAATATCAATTACTCAATACACTGATTTTCCTTTATTGCATTTCAGACTTAGTGGATGTAAATATCACTTTTGCACAAATAGGAGAAAAGATAAAGAAATGGAAAGGTAATAAAAAAGGCTAATAAAATTGGTCAAAATTGGATTACAACCAACATAAAGAACCAATATGATTAATTGACTTCGGTCGGACGTTATACCGAATTTATTGTGTCAAGGCTTGCCTTACATCAATTATTGTAATAAATTAGACAGCCCCTTTCATTTATTATTCATTTGGTTTAGTAATAATTATTTATTCGGACACTTGGACATTCGAACCCTCCTGCGTGAGGGCGCAGTAATTCATTCGGACCCTCCTGCGTGAGGGCAGACAAATTTGTAATAAGTGTGCGTGTGTGTGTGCATGTCTTCCAACCCCACGTCTTTCTCCCTTTTATTTATCAGCTTATGATGGTTAGTTTAGAGGCATCATGTTTAATTTTTAGCATACTCATGTTTGCATCCACTTGTATTGCATGCACCAAGAGGCTCGGTTCATCATCCAATTCGCATTGTCGTTTCAATACTTCTCTGAATATATGCTTAGACCGCATGCGATCAAATCATCTCATATGCCATATTAGTAGCCGAGTCTAGTAAATTGCATATCACATGTGTTGTATAGTTAGGAATCATGCATATTTTCTAACTTTGTTTTGTAGCTTGTTCGCGGGACGTCGGTAAATATGTGAGTTGTTATGCTTTAGCATCCCGCTTGTACATACTTTTCTTATTATGTTTAGCATCCTACCATGAGGCTAATTGCTTAAATGATAAACTGTTTGAATGCCTGTGGATGAAGGCTTGTTGCTTAAATTGGAATGATTCAACGAATGTATGTTTTAAGATTCACAAACCTGGCAAACTAAGCCCACCTAAGGGTGGCAAATGAAGCCCACCTAAGGGTGGCAAATTCAAACCTTTTTCGAGAAACAAACATGAAATTGAATTGTTCCAATTTGAGCAAACTAGTCTATACCTTGTATGCTTCACATAATAAATTTTAGGATTTATTAAATAATCAGAATAAGAACATATACTGTACATAAAAACCACATCATGATTAGTAGAGGCCGATCTTTGATCGGGTGAGTGGGGTGTTCAATTATTGACCTTCCCCTCTCATACCTAAGTTCCCGAACCAAGACACTTTGGTAACGACGGACTAATGGCCTTTGGCACGAGTCACGGGTTTCCTAAATTTCCATAAATATTTAGGTGGCGACTCTGAAATCTGGCAAAGCAGTCCATTTTTGGCATTTGATTCAAACATCGATTTTCCAAAAACGATTGCCGGATTTGGACTCTTTTTGTGTTTCCACTGTTTCACATTGCACTTGTGAAATCAGATTCAGAACCAACACACAAGTGGAGTCCGAACTGTACGGGCTATTTCATTCTTCCGAAAGGGGGCGCGAAAAGCCGAGCTACAGTTTCTGGCGACTCTGCTGGGGATTTAGAGAACTTGACTTGAACTTTATGATATGAAGTTTTATGTACATTTATATGTTCTTTGCATTGCATTTACATTGGTGAAAAAAGTCCCTGTGTTGCCCAGATGCTGGTGGGAGCACAAGCACACTTTTTGTGACACTACACCTATCTCTACGTTACTTTAGAGGCCTTGTGTTGTAACCTTTTGAGATCTGTCAAAAGGGTAGCTTTGCTATGTAGCCCTGCTATCTAGCTTTGCTATCTAAGGTTCTCAGACTTCGAAGAGAGGCTATTTGACTCTTCTGATTTCCTGGGATCTTTATTGGTTATGACTCAAAGGACTCTTTGGTAACGTCACCTTGACTTCAACCCTTAGAGTAAAGCCAACCTTGTACATATAGTGAGCTATAGTACCTTTCAAAATTAGGACATGATGCTTTCCCATTGCTAGGATGTATGATACCGCTTGTCTGAATAGTGTGAAACCTTAGATCATTTCAAGCTAGGACAGGATAACCCTACCCTCCATAAGGGTGTTTGTTCTCTTTCCTGCTTATGTGTATGTGCAATGTATTGGATCTATACAGGGGTTCTCAAATTCAAATGAGTGGTTCAGGTTGTTCAGTTTAGCACCATTACTTCAAAAAAAAAAAAAAAAAAAAAAAAAAAAATGTCATATCCCACAAAATTGTAAATAAATAGAACTTGTAGGGTATTCGACCATCTCTGTGATTGGGGAGTGACCACCTGTTGATTGCACATGCTTTATTTTGGATGTTGTCAATGGCCCACACTTTGACTAGCAATTTGAGAATGGTTTTATTCTGAGTTCTGAATTGAGTATTGAGTATTGAGTCTAAGTTTGATTCCACCAAGGTTGTAGAGTTGGGATCAGACTCAAGTCATTCTAGTGAGTCACAGTCTGTTGATTTCAAGAGTGCTAAATCTAGACATTTCTGTCCTGTCTAGGTCATCTTTCTCATTTTCTTTTGAGTATGTTGTCAAAAGTCTGTTGTCATTTCTGAGTCATAGTCTCTTTTCAAATAAACAGAAAAACAAAAAAACAAAATGCCATAGAGTCTGCCTACTTCGCTTTGCCTTTAAATCATTGCATTGACCAAAGTTTTTCAAAACTTTTTCCAAAACTCTGATAAAAACAAAGAGGAAGAATTTCCTCGGGATTTGCATATTTTGATCAACTGAGGAGAAGAGAGGTGTACTAAGCCCTTGATGAATAAAATCATTTTTGTTAATGTGGGTACTGAGAAGGATCCTGGCTTGGTCCAAATTGGTTCTATCTTGTCTTCGTAAGAGTACGAGTGATTAGTCATTTTGTGAAAAGATTTCAAAAATTTGTTTTTGCGTGGTCCTACGAAAACATGCCTGGAATTGATTATACAGCATAGGGTCCCTCTTGACTTAAGGTCCGACCTCCTTAGCTCCTTAGCTTTCAAATCATGATTCGAAGTATTCAATGATCAACCAAAGTGTAAGGCTTGCATAGCCAAATTGGAAACAACACTTGAACTAGGGGCAATGATGTGATTCAAATGGAGGCAGCCCTTCCACTAGGGGCAATAAGATCGAATGTGATTCCAGATTTGAAACAACCCTTGAACTAGGGGCAAAAGTGTGAGGCTGAAATGAAGGCAGCCCTTGAACTAGGGGCAATAAAGTATATCACCCTTGAGAGGCTCGCTGGGCTGAAAACCCGGAAGGGCAACCCAGGCAAAAGTTAGAGCACAAAAAAAAAAAAAAAAAAAAAAAAAAATGAAAAGCTCGCAAGGTTGAAAACCCGAAAGGGCAGCTTTGGCAAAAGTTAGAGCGTAAAAGGAGAGTGTCAATACCCGAGTGAACCTTAGCCAAACCTATGTAGGGCCTGTGATTCAGATTGGAAGCAACCCTTGAACTAGGGGCAAGAAGGTCAGATGTGAGTTAGATTTGAAGGAGCCCTTGAACTGGGGGCAAAAGGTTGGAGGTGATCAAAGAGTTAAAACTGAATCGTTTCCTAATGAAGACCGCCTAGAAAGGCAAAACCCAGAATGTGAGAGAATGAATTTTATTATTGAAGGATAGTCGAGTTCCTATCCACTACACTAGGGGCAACACTAGGGGCAAATGCAGACCCAATTAGCCTAGTCCCTACATCATCATAACTACTGGTCAAGTGTAGTAGTTGTTCTGATAGACGGCCTAGAAATTTCACACCCAATCAACATGGACAAAGTAAAATGAAAGTAACCCTTGAGAGGCTCGCTGGGCCGAAAACCTGGAAGGGCGACCCAGGCAAAAGTTAGAGCAGAAAAAAAAACAAATGATAAAAATATATATATAAAAAAAAAAAAAATATGAAAAGATGATGAAACAAAAAGGAGAGTGTCAATACCCGAGTGAACCTTGCCAGGAACTACGATGGCCTGATTCCTATCTTGAGGATACGTAGGTAGCTTCATCTTGAAGTTCGGCCCTAATAATTTTTCAATTCATTCATTTCGTCCATGCTTGATTGGTGTATCTTTAGTCGACTTCATTGTCCTATCCGTGTTTGATTGGTGTATCTTCGTTCTGCTCAGTTCAATTGGTTTGATTTAACCTGGTTCAGTTCGGTTCGATTCGGTTTGGCGGTTCGGTTCGGTCCGGTCCAGTTCTGCTCGGCTTCATTCAGTTCGGTTGGCTTGGTTCAGATATCACCGTTGATTATCTGGCTTGGGACTATGCACCCCAATAGTTGATTCCATGTTAGTTGAGTAGTGACCATTTACAAAAATAGATTTTGATTAATTTGAATGAAGCTGACTAATTTTTCTCGAAAATTGTTCCATTTTTTGCAAATCTTGGACCATTCTTTGGATTTGAAAAGGAAAAATTTTCAGTGCTCACAGTTTAGCTTACGTGATTTCAAAACAGAAAATGGAATAAGTATGCTAATCTAATGCTCATGTGGATCAAAACTTTTTTACAAAAAAAAAAAAAAGAAAAAAAAGAAAAAAAAAAATCAAAGCAATGAATTAGGGGCATAGTTGAGTTAGTGATTCTGTCTTCTCCACCACTCGAGTCAACTCTTCTATATATAAGTGTGTATTCATACCAGTCAAAGTATTCATACCAGTCAGTGTATATAAGAGTGTGTATTCATACCAGTCAGTATATTTATTCCAGTCGGTGTATTTATACTAGTCAGTGTATATAAGTGTGTTTGGATCGTTTTGCTTCGTTCTTCTTTCGTTAAGTCATTTTTTATTCAAATCAGTATAGATTCAATGTTCAATTCAAAATTCAAAATTTAATCACTCTCAAAATTCAATCAAACAAAAATGTTTTCAAGTTCAAAGTGATATGCCAGTCACGCCATTGTTGAGCAAAAAAAAAAAAAAGAAACTGATTTTATTGAAGTCAGGGGAGGACATCCCCGATTACAGAGACTCAAAAAAAAAAAAAAAAAAAAAAAAAAAAAACAAAAAAAAAAAACAAAAAAACAAAAAAAAAAAAAACAAAACATTCAATTATACCATTGTATTCCTCTTTGGTTAAAGCCTTCCCTCTCTTCGTATAAAATACGTTGAGATACGTCTGTTGGTCATACCATTGTATTTCTCCTTGGTAAAACCTTCCCTCTCTCTCGTATAAAATATGTTGAGATACGCCTGTTGGTTACGCCATTCAATCGCGCTATCTTGCGCATCGCACTGTCATGTGCATCAAATTCAATAGCCCTACTGGTGTCTAGGAGACCTAAAATCCTATAGGTCTAGGAGACCTTAATTCCTCTAAAGGTGCAATTCCTTTGGTGTTTGTCGTGCCCGAACGACTTCAGGTGGTCTGGTATAGCCACCTGCCTGTGATTGCAATGAGTTCCTAGGAGACCAACTGCGACGGTGAAAACTAGAGTTCGAATGGCAAAGCCTAGAATGCAAAAGGTTCGGGATTTCCGAGACAAAAGTCTGGTTTAAATACCCAGAGGTGCATCCAGGGGTGCATTCTCGGCTTGAAATCTGTATGGTAGCCCCATAGGTTGAGATAGCTTATATGCGTCTCAATTCTGGATACTGAACCAACCTAGTCTGTCACCCCGTTGGAGAATAGGGAAAGTTGTGAATATGATCAGGAAAAAAAGGGGCATCCCCCTTGTCAGCAAGAAATCATTTTACCAAACCTTTTACCATACCTTCTTCCATTCGCGTAAGACGCGTTTGGACTTCGAATTTACCTTCGCTCCTTTCATGTGAATGATACTAGATTTGATGTTTACCACCTTCTCCCTTTCCTCTCGCGTACTGCGCGTTTGGATCTCAAATACTCCTCTCGCGTACCGCGCGTTTGGATCTCAAATACTCCTCTCGCGTACCGCGCGTTTGGATCTCAAATACTCCTCTCGCGTACCGCGCGTTTGGATCTCAAATACTCCTCTCGCGTACCGCGCGTTTGGATCTCAAATACTCCTCTCGCGTACCGCGCGTTAGGATCTCAAATACTCATCTCGCGTACCGCGTGTTTGGATCTCAAATACTCCTCTCGCGTACTGCGTTTGGATCTCAAATACTCCTCTCGCGTACCGCGCGTTTGGATCTCAAATACTCCTCTCGCGTACCGTGCGTTTGGATCTCAAATACTCCTCTCGCGTACCGCGCGTTTGGATCTCAAATACTCCGCTCGCGCATGACAGGCGCGTTTGGATCTCAAATACTCCCCTCGCGCATGACAGGCGCGTTTGGATCTCAAATACTCCCCTCGCGCATGACAGGCGCGTTTGGATCTCAAATACTCCCCTCGCGCATCACAGGCGCGTTTGGATCTCAAATACTCCCCTCGCGGATCACAGGCGCGTTTGGATCTCAAATACTCCTCTCGCGTACCGCGCGTTTGGATTTCAAATACTCCTCTCGCGTACCGCGCGTTTGGATTTCAAATACTCCTCTCGCGTACCGCGCGTTTGGATCTCAAATACTCCTCTCGCGTAATCGCGCGTTTGGATCTCAAATACTCCTCTCGCGTACCGCGCGTTTGGATTTCAAATACTCCTCTCGCGTACCGCGCGTTTGGATTTCAAATACTCCTCTCGCGTCCTGCGCGTTTGGATCTCAAATACTCCTCTCGCGTACCGCGCGTTTGGATTTCAAATACTCCTCTCGCGTACCGCGCGTTTGGATTTCAAATACTCCTCTCGCGTACCGCGCGTTTGGATTTCAAATACTCCTCTCGCGTACCGCGCGTTTGGATCTCAAATACTCCTCTCGCGTACCGCGCGTTTGGATTTCAAATACTCTCTCTCGCGTACCGCGCGTTTGGATTCAAATACTCCTCTCGCGTACCGCGCGTTTGGATCTCAAATACTCCTCTCGCGTAATCGCGCGTTTGGATCTCAAATACTTCTCTCGCGTACCGCGCGTTTGGATTTCAAATACTCCTCTCGCGTACCGCGCGTTTGGATTTCAAATACTCCTCTCGCGTACCGCGCGTTTGGATCTCAAATACTCCTCTCGCGTAATCGCGCGTTTGGATCTCAAATACTCCTCTCGCGTACCGCGCGTTTGGATTTCAAATACTCCTCTCGCGTATCGCGCGTTTGGATCTCAAATACTCCTCTCGCGTACCGCGCGTTTGGATTTCAAATACTCCTCTCGCGTACCGCGCGTTTGGATTTCAAATACTCCTCTCGCGTACCGCGCGTTTGGATTTCAAATACTCTCTCGCGTATCGCGCGTTTGGATCTCAAATACTCCTCTCGCGTACCGCGCGTTTGGATCTCAAATACTCCTCTCGCGTATCGCGCGTTTGGATCTCAAATACTCTCTCGCGTACCGCGTTTGGATTTCAAATACCCTCTCGCGTACCGCGCGTTTGGATTTCAAATACTCATCTCGCGTACCGCGCGTTTGGATTTCAAATACTCACTCGCGTACCGCGCGTTTGGATTTCAAATACTCCTCTCGCGTACGCGCGTTTGGATTTCAAATACTCCTCTCGCGTACCGCGCGTTTGGATCTCAAATACTCCTCTCGCGTACCGCGCGTTTGGATTTCAAATACTCCTCTCGCGTACCGCGCGTTTGGATTTCAAATACTCCTCTCGCGTACCGCGCGTTGGATCTCAAATGCTCCTCTCGCGTACCGCGCGTTTGGATTTAAATACTCCTCTCGCGTACCGCGCGTTTGGATTTCAAATACTCCTCTCGCGTACCGCGCGTTTGGATTTCAAATACTCCTCTCGCGTACCGCGCGTTTGGATTTCAAATACTCCTCTCGCGTACCGCGCGTTTGGATCTCAAATACTCCTCTCCCGTACCGCGCGTTTGGATTTCAAATACTCCTCTCGCGTACCGCGCGTTTGGATCTCCAATACTCCTCTCGCGTAATCGCGCGGGAATCAAAATACTTTCTCGCGTACCGCGCGTTTGATTTCAAAACTCCTCTCGCGTACCGCGTTTGGATTTCAAATACTCCTCTCGCGTACCGCGCGTTTGGATCTCAAATACTCCTCTCGCGTAATCGCGCGTTTGGATCTCAAATACTCCTCTCGCGTACCGCGCGTTTGGATTTCAAATACTCCTCTCGCGTATCGCGCGTTTGGATCTCAAATACTCCTCTCGCGTACCGCGCGTTTGGATCTCAAATACTCCTCTCGCGTACCGCGCGTTTGGATTTCAAATACTCCTCTCGCGTACCGCGCGTTTGGATTTCAAATACTCCTCTCGCGTACCGCGCGTTTGGATTTCAAATACTCCTCTCGCGTATCGCGCGTTTGGATCTCAAATACTCCTCTCGCGTACCGCGCGTTTGGATCTCAAATACTCCTCTCGCGTATCGCGCGTTTGGATCTCAAATACTCCTCTCGCGTACCGCGCGTTTGGATTTCAAATACTCCTCTCGCGTTACGCGCGTTTGGATCTCAAATACTCCTCTCGCGTACCGCGCGTTTGGATCTCAAATACTCCTCTCGCGTATCGCGCGTTTGGATCTCAAATACTCCTCTCGCGTACCGCGTTTGGATTTCAAATACCCCTCTCGCGTACCGCGCGTTTGGATTTCAAATACTCATCTCGCGTACCGCGCGTTTGGATTTCAAATACTCCACTCGCGTACCGCGCGTTTGGATTTCAAATACTCCTCTCGCGTACCGCGCGTTTGGATTTCAAATACTCCTCTCGCGTACCGCGCGTTTGGATTCTCAAATACTCCTCTCGCGTACCGCGCGTTTGGATTTCAAATACTCATCTCGCGTACCGCGCGTTTGGATTTCAAATCTCCTCTCGCGTACGCGCGTTTGGATTTCAAATACTCCTCTCGCGTACCGCGCGTTTGGATCTCAAATACTCCTCCGCGTACCGCGCGTTTGGATCTCAAATACTCCTCTCGCGTACCGCGCGTTTGGATTTCAAATACTCCTCTCGCGTACCGCGCGTTTGGATTTCAAATACTCCTCTCGCGTACCGCGCGTTTGGATTTCAAATACTCCTCTCGCGTACCGCGCGTTTGGATTTCAAATACTCCACTCGCGTACGCGCGTTTGGATTTCAAATACTCCTCTCGCGTACCGCACGTTTGGATTTCAAATACTCCTCTCGTACCGCGCGTTTGGAATTCAAATACTCCTCTCGCGTACCGCGCGTTTGGATCTCAAATACTCCTCTCGCGTACCGCGCGTTTGGATCTCAAATACTCCTCTCGCGTACCTCGCGTTTGGATCTCAAATACTCCTCTCGCGTACCGCGCGTTTGGATCTCAAATACTCCTCTCGCGTACCGCGCGTTTGGATCTCAAATACTCCTCTCGCGTATCACGCGTTTGGATCTCAAATACTCCTCTCGCGTATGACAGACGCGTTTGGATCTCAAATACTCCTCTCGCGTATGACAGGCGCGTTTGGATCTCAAATACTCCTCTCGCGTACCGCGCGTTTGGATTTCAAATACTCCTCTCGCGTACCGCGCGTTTGGATCTCAAATACTCCTCTCGCGTACCGCGCGTTTGGATCTCAAATACTCCTCTCGCGTATGATAGACGCGTTTGGATTTCAAATACTCCTCTCGCGTACCGCGCGTTTGGATCTCAAATACTCCTCTCGCGTGAGACGTCACGCGTTTGGATCTCAAATACTCCTCTCGCGTATGACGCGTATGGATCTCAAGTTCACATACTCCTCTCGCGTAAAACGCGTTTGGATCTCAGTCTCAAATACTCCTCTCGCGTAAGACGCGTTTGGATCTCAAGTTCACTTTTCTCCTCTCGCGGACGAAGCGTTTGGATCTCACATTCACTACATCCAACATTTATGCTTTCATTCAGTGTCACATCATTGTCTTGATTGCATTTCATTGCATGATCATAAGTTATGTTTTGCATTTCATTGCATGATCATAAATTATGTTTTACATATCATTCTACATCTTGCCCCTGAACTACGCTGGTTTGATTCCTTACAATGGGATACGTAGGCAACCTTCTGGTTCAACCACTTACATTTGCACATTTGTTTGTTTGCCCAAGTCTTACGGCCTTGTCAAAAGGGTCGTCTTCGGGCTTTGACATTCACTCACGTCATTTTATGACTACGAGCTCTGTCAAAGAGGGGCAACTGTAGACACCCCATTTTGACTGGCCCTAAGACTTGGGCGCTTTCTTTTGATTACCCGATGATGACAATTAGAATGTGTTTCTCGCAGAATTCTCATTAAAAGAAATGAAATTTGAACTTTAAATCCAACCTTCACCATTATGGCCAAATTATTTTAAAATATTGAATATTTTATTAATTTCGTATTTTTGTAATTTTTCATAATTTTATGTGTTTTTTGTGTATTTTATATAAAAGAAAATAATAAAACAAATTATTCTATGTGTTTAAAATTATTATATTATATATTTAGTAATTTTTTATAAAATTATATTAGTATATTATATTATGTATTTTGGTATAAATTATATATTTTAGATATTTTATATATTATATTATATATATATATTATATTATAAAACAAAATATAATAATAAAAGAAAAAGTTGAGGTCGGCAGTGCCGCCTCAACTAACGCATATAATATATATATATATATTATTATATTATTATTATTAGTATATTATATTATATTATTATTATTATTATATTATATTATTATTTGCCTATATAAAGGCTAATCAGGGATTCAAAGGAGGGGGGCTTGAGATTTGAAGAGAGGGAGACGATTCTGGAGGGGGAAATTCTGAGAGGAAGGGATTTTAGGAGAGGAAAGACTTAGTAAATTTGAGAGGGAATTCTTTAGGGAGAGAGGGAAAATAAAATATTTTTTTAATATTTTTATTTCTATTTCATCAATACACCATTCAAAAAAACAACCACTAAAGTTATATTTCTAAGTTTTGGATTGAGAATTGAGAACACATTTCATAGACTTGAGAGTAATCAAAAGAAAGTTTGTGACTCAGAAAATTCATCATTTCCCCAAAGGTGAGTTTTTCGCATATTTTCATTTAATTTAAAAATGTGATATAATTTGTTTAAATACTTTATTTACTTCGTTTTTTAATTTTTTTATCGCTTTAATAGGATGGCTGCACCACTGCACCACCTACATATCTGCTGTAATTTCAATATTGTATATAAATTGTTGTAATTTATTACTTTAAATAAATATCCCGGCGGTGAATAGTAACCTCCGGTGGTGAATAGCACCTCCGGCGGTGAATAGTAACCCCAGCGGTGAATAGTACCTAATTTGTTTCAATACTTTATTTACCTCGTTTTAATCGCTTTAATGGGATGGCTGCACCACTGCACACCTACATATCTGCTGTAATTTAAATATCGTATATAAATTGTTGTCATTTATTACTTTAAATAAATATCCCGGCGGTGAATAGTAACCTCCAGCGGTGAATAGCACCTCCGGCGGTGAATAGTAACCCCAGCGGTGAATAGTACCAATTTGTTTAAATACTTTATTTACCTCGTTTTAATCGCTTTAATGGGATGGCTGCACCACTGCACCACCTACATATCTGCTGTAATTTAAATATTGTATATAAATTGTTGTTTAATCCCGGTGGTGAATAGTAACCTCCGGCGGTGAATAGCACCTCCGGCGGTGAATAGTAACCCCAGCGGTGAATAGTACCTAATTTGTTTAAATACTTTATTTACCTCGTTTTATAACTTTTTTTTATCGCTTTAATAGGATGGCTGCACCACTGCACCAATTTAAATATTGTATATAAATTGTTGTAATTTATTACTTTAAATAATTTATTCCGGCGGTGAATAGTAACCCCGACAATGAATAGTACTTCCGGCGGTGAATAGTAACCCCGGCTATTTAATTTTGCTCGCTTTATTATATACTATTTAGGGGGCTGTTTAATTTATTTCAACGATTTATGTTGTAAATATCAAGTTTGTTGGTACTAACTAATTACTCAATACACTGATTTTCCTTTATTGCATTTCAGACTTAGTGGATGTAAATATCACTTTTGCACAAACAGGAGAAAAGATAAAGAAATGGAAAGGTAATAAAAAAAGGCTAATAAAATTGGTTAAAATTGGATTACAACGACATAAAGAACCAATATGATTAATTGAATTCGGTCGGACGTTATACCGAATTTATTGTGTCAAGGCTTGCCTTACATCAATTATTGTAATAAATTAGACAGCCCCTTTCATTTATTATTCATTTGGTTTAGTAATAATTATTTATTCGGACACTTGGACATTCGAACCCTCCTGCGTGAGGGCGCAGTAATTCATTCGGACCCTCCTGCGTGAGGGCAGACAAATTTGTAATAAGTGTGCGTGTGTGTGTGCATGTCTTCCAACCCCACGTCTTTCTCCCTTTTATTTATCAGCTTATGATGGTTAGTTTAGAGGCATCATGTTTAATTTAGCATACTCATGTTTGCATCCACTTGTATTGCATGCACCAAGGCTCGGTTCATCATCCAATTCGCATTGTCGTTTCAATACTTCTCTGAATATATGCTTAGACCGCATGCGATCAAATCATCTCATATGCCATATTAGTAGCCGAGTCTAGTAAATTGCATATCACATGTGTTGTATAGTTAGGAATCATGCATATTTTCTAACTTTGTTTTGTAGCTTGTTCGCGGGACGTCGGTAAATATGTGAGTTGTTATGCTTTAGCATCCCGCTTGTACATACTTTTCTTATTATGTTTAGCATCCTACCATGAGGCTAATTGCTTAAATGATAAACTGTTTGAATGCCTGTGGATGAAGGCTTGTTGCTTAAATTGGAATGATTCAACGAATGTATGTTTTAAGATTCACAAACCTGGCAAACTAAGCCCACCTAAGGGTGGCAAATGAAGCCCACCTAAGGGTGGCAAATTCAAACCTTTTTCGAGAAACAAACATGAAATTGAATTGTTCCAATTTGAGCAAACTAGTCTATACCTTGTATGCTTCACATAATAAATTTTAGGATTTATTAAATAATCAGAATAAGAACATATACTGTACATAAAAACCACATCATGATTAGTAGAGGCCGATCTTTGATCGGGTGAGTGGGGTGTTCAATTATTGACCTTCCCCTCTCATACCTAAGTTCCCGAACCAAGACACTTTGGTAACGACGGACTAATGGCCTTTGGCACGAGTCACGGGTTTCCTAAATTTCCCATAAATATTTAGGTGGCGACTCTGAAATCTGGCAAAGCAGTCCATTTTTGGCATTTGATTCAAACATCGATTTTCCAAAAACGATTGCCGGATTTGGACTCTTTTTGTGTTTCCACTGTTTCACATTGCACTTGTGAAATCAGATTCAGAACCAACACACAAGTGGAGTCCGAACTGTACGGGCTATTTCATTCTTCCGAAAGGGGGCGCGAAAAGCCGAGCTACAGTAGTGTACTTAATTGTTGAGCATATATGAATATGTTAATATTTGTGGGTATCATTTCTAGAAACCCTCACGAGACTTTACTCGTCCACTTGGGATAACTTTGTAATTTAAAGGCTTGTTGCATATGCTAAATGCAACCATTTTCCCACGAAAGAGGAAATAGCTAGATTTTGTTTAATTTTATTTAATTTTTATTACTTGCTTGAGAACTAGCAAGTTGTAAGTTGGGGGATGTGATTAAGGCCGAATTGTACAACATTGAGGCCGTTAATTAGGATCTCTTAACTTTACTTGCTTGTCAAACTATATATTTTATGTCTGTTTAATGTCAATCAAGTTGTATATAGTCGGAGCATAAAATGGGCAAAAATATAGAATTTGGAGAGAAAACAGCTTCCTGCACGTACGTTGACTTTTTTGGGAAAACGGGCCCGATGTTTTAAACCTGTTTGAAAGACAGCAGAAGTATAAATAGGCAAGAAAAAGGCTGGATTAGGGTTCTGAAATTAATTCCAAGAAGAGAGAGGCGAGGGTTTGGAGGAAAAGGAGGATTCTTAAGCTTTCAAGACAACTTTCATGGGGCTTCCATCTCTCCCATCTCTTCCACCTCTTCCCACTCCTCCATGAGTGGCTAGGTTATTCTTATCTAGGGTTTTGATGAAACCCTAGCTATGTAATTAGGTTTTCTTTTTGATTTTTAATTATGTAAAACTTTGAACAATTGTATAGAGTTTTAGAAGTTTCGTATATTTATTTTCCATTATTTTTTCAAGTATTCGGCTTTCTATGATTGTTGAATGTTTTCCATACAATAGTTTTTTATTTTTTTCACATTCAAGGTATGAGACGAACCATACTACGAGGGACGAGTCGTGTCGCTACCCTAGTTTAGAGTGAACGATTCGTGCTACTTGAGATGGTTCGTGCCCGTATATTGAACGTGATGATTTTCTTGTTAAATGTTTTGAACTTGTAGTTACGAAGCATTATTCCGTTCGAACTGTAACATAATTGATTTCAATTTGAAACCCTATTTGCGTAACTAATGGTGAACTCATTGCCCTAGATTTTTCTCCAAATCAGTAAATCCAATTTTATTTATAATTGCTAGTTTAATCACTTCATTTATTTTATTTGTTATTAAATTAGGTTATGAACAATCAATCTTTTTAATCAAAATTAATATAGGAATTTAGAAATTAAATTAGTTTAATTTCACAATTGTCCCTATGGATCGATACCTGGACTTGCCATTATTCTAAAAGAATTTGGTATAGTTTAGTGTTTAATTTTGGTGTATGTAACAACTCATCAGTAACAAAATAAAAAATATTTACAATTAAATATTAAATAAAATGATTATAAAAATAAATACAATCATTGTTTATATATTTTTTTTTATTTTACATGCTAATGTAATGAAATAAAAATTAAAAAAAAATTATAAAGAAAATAAATTCATATAAGATTTTTTCTTTGTGTTTGGATCACTTGAATATATTTTTTTTAAGCTTTTATTTATTTTGGGAAGGAAGTTATTCAGAATATTATAAAATGGTGTAACGGACCATTACGATTATTATGGTACCGCTACGGCCGTTACGTAACACTGAAACGGCCGTTACACATGTGAATTCCTTTCACACTGCTATAGCGGCCGTAATAAGTAGCGGTAACCACTACAACCATTACGTAACAATGTTACATAACGGTTGTGGCCACTTTTTAAAACCTTAGGTAAGATGCATCATTACTAAAAATTGCATTTTTGCGTTAATAAGTTGTTGTCACAAAAGTTGTTTTTGTTATTGTACGAGCACGAAATAATCTTCTCGTATAATCCTGTTGATTAAGTTTGCACTCCTCTAAACGTTGTCGCTTTACTACCTGAAAATACAAGCGTGAGCTAACCGGCGGGTGTGTGCTGGAAACCTCTCCGATGCCTAAGTTAGCAAAATAGACAATAGACACAAAAGCTCTGTGTATTTGAGAATAAGAATTGTGATACCTGTACATAGGTCTTGTCATGAGCTTTCATAGGTTCCACCTGGCACAATCCTAGTAGGACTAACTCTCCTTATAAGAGTCCTCCTATGAATCACATTGATAACACCCTATTCACTACCAACTAAATGAGATGGTTTGTACAATCCTAGTAGGACTCTACTCTCCTTAGCAGAGTCCTCCTAGGAGTCTCATGCCCAAGGATGATGTTTATCCTTAAAACACTCTCATTACTGCAAGCCAAGTGAGATGGCCATTCCTTTATGCTCGGATATACATTCCTGACTGTGACAACCTTCACCATTAATTAGTGTTAATCTATGATTAAGCATGTTAACTGACTGATTGACTGAAATTCTGCACTGATTGATTGAGTGTATTAGTTTAAATGCACGTCTATCTGTTTGACTGCTAAATTATCTGTTCATGTTTTATGTTTAAACTGCAAATTGAAGGCCTTGTCGGCGGCCGAACCAGAAATTGATTAGTATTTTATGCTAATTAGAATTTATGTGATTTTATGGCATGTTTAATTGAAGTGTGATTTGGTATGATTAAATTGAGTTAAATAATGTTAAATTGCAATAGTTGGCCTTATTCACCAAATTGCCACTTAGTGGGTTATGCTAAACCATTCTCCCTCTCACCCTTTACATTGTTTGAGCACCTTTTCCTTAGCCATTTTGCGAGCTAACCGAGTGAGAGAAAGAGTGAAGGAGGAGAAAACTTAGTTCCATTTGTGAATTGGCTTAGAGAACTTGAAGAATTGAAGAGTAGATTGCAAATTGAGCTTGTATATCTTGAAATTGAAGACCTAAGGTAGGATATTCATCCTTTGGTTTATGAATTTAAGTTGTGACTTGCATGGTCCATGTTAATTTTGAAGTCTAGAGCCAAGATATGGCTTGAATTGTTGAATTGAAGCTTATATCATGCATGCATGTGCACATCTTGAAATTTAAAGTTGTTTTCATGGGAATTCTTGCATGCATGTCCATATTATTGTTATAGTCCATGAATTCATCTTGATTTTGAAGGAATTGGCTCTTTGGAGCAAGTATTTGAAGCCTTGAAGTTGTTTAAATACATGCATGTTACATTTAATTTATGTTCTTGAAGTTTTGTTTGGAAATGAGTTTAATTGAACTACCTTTGGGCTTTGATTTTACAAATTGATCTTTGAAACATGTAATATTATGGGTTTTGAAGTGTTTTCTAGAAAATTGGCTCAAAAGGATCGGATTTGGTGCATTCAAAGTTGAGTTTTGAGCTTGAGGTTCAAATTTGGAAATTCCAGATTTTGGACTCACGCTCGAGCGAGTAACTCCACGCTCGAGCGTACGCACTGAGTTCATGCAGTCCGCTCGAGCGGAGAAGTGAACGTTCGAGCGTGAAATGCGTGTATCCAGTACTTTGCATGTGTTTACAGTCCGCTCGAGCGAGGGAATGCACGCTCGAGCGAGGACTTGTGTCTCACGCTCGAGCGGGTATTGAGCACCCATCGAGCTTGAATTTCGTGCATCCAGTACTTTTACTGTAGTTTACAGTCCGCTCGAGCGGAGTAATACACGCTCGAGCGGAGCCCGCTTGTCTGCATATCCGCTCGAGCGTATAAACCCACGCTCGAGCGGGACCCCTGTTTCAGCAAAATTTTGAAAAGTGTTTAAAAGTGCATCTTTGCATCCTCATTTCATCCTGAGCATTCCTAGGCCTAGTTTTAGGCATCTTAATGAGGATATTGATGTAGAACCACACCGAGGCAAATTAGGGATTAAGTTATTATTTCCCAACTGTGTGGCTTAGTGTGTGTTCATCCTGTAACTGTGTAGGGTTGGCATCCGAGGACGCTCACTAGCCTATCTGTAGCCCAAAACTCTGTGAGTAACAATGTTGTAAAGATACGTTCAATTGAAATTACTTTTTGAACGAATGACTGAACTGCTTTATGAAATATCACTGTTTACTGAATGAATGTTTGTTCTATTTGTGAACTGTATTCGTGGCATCCATAGCAACTTACTGTTACTGTACTGTACTGCTACTGTCACAGAGATCTCTGTCGGTTCCCATGTTGGAACCACTACTGTTTACTGATATGATGGCCATCAATTGACTGTTCGGTCTGTTAAGACCTACTGTACTGTTTTGCTATTGGATGTACCACATATGACTATTATAGTTTCTGAATGACTGTTAAGGCATGAAATATGAGCCACAAACTGGATGATTGATATACTGATAAAGGACTGTTTTCAATACTGAAAGGATATTCATTCTTAACCTCTTTACGTATATGTTATTCACTGGGTTTTAGCTCACTGCTCATATATATATGTAGGTGTACAAGCACCGGACCGTTGCTAGGAGCGTCGGGCTAAGCTCCCGTTTTGTCAAAGCCAACTACCATGCCTTACTGCGAGGTTCCAAGTCTTTCAAGCTAGGGCTGCTTAGGGGTGTTTTAGATTTCCCCATTTTTGTATCTGTTTTTGTAATACTGTATAGACTGTACCTGTACTGTACTGTTATGATGGGGACTTGGTCCCTAACCTGAATGCCTGTAAATGATGCATGTATATACTGTTTTGTTCTGAATGTGAATATGTTATGAAAAGTCTTTTTGCATACAGACTGTCATAGCTCATTGGACATCTTTTAATTACTGTTTTGGCTTTCGCCAGCCTCTGTACTCCGTATTACTGTTTTACTGTTAAGCAGGCCTTCGGTAATCTCGGATTACTGGCCGGTTACGGTGCTAAACCCATAGGGGCGGGTTTGGGTCGTGACACTGACCAAGCTGCCTTATCTCGGTCCCCTGCCATTCGGATCGTGTGATCGGAAGCCGATCTATCGAATGGCACCCTGCCGAGCTATACATAGCTCGGCCTTCGTCATTGATGTTACCTCGGTTTACTACAGAACTTCCTTTAAACAGCTAGGTCCAAGCCTCAGTGTCACAACTGACCAGCCTGGCCCAAGACCGAGCTATTAGCCCTTATTCCGGCCCATAGCCCGGCTCTTAGTGCGGTCCAATATTTAGAAACAATGCTTTCTAGCTCGGCCCAATTTGGCTATACAAATTACCCTCTCAATTGCCCTTTAATTCTATCTGCGAAGCATGATTGGGTTACTTTCCTCTAGCCGAGCTAAAAACACTCAACTCTGTCGAACTAGAGAAGTTGTTCGGTCTCACAACTCGTTCAGTCCCAACAAGTCTTGTCAGTTGCTCAGCACGTCCTTCCACTAATCTGGCATGTCTGATATGACGTTACCCTAGGATAGGTGGCGTGCCCCCATTAGCCCCGTTCTCCTGTTACAGCCGTCATGCCAAAAATTTGAATAGCCTTGTTTTTTTGCTTTCAACGTATATGTCCTTCGAGTTTGCAATCATACAAGGAGTCGTTCTTTCTGTGTCTCGCCGATCAGACTAACTCGGTTTATACTAACCCTGCCAACCTGCTTTGGCTGAGATAACTGTCATTCTAGCCAAAGAGTGTAAAAAAATTTTGTTGGTCAAATCTTCAACCTGCTTTGGCTGAGATAACTGTCATCCTAGCCAAAGAGTGTAAAAAAATTTTGTTGGTCAAATCTTCCAACCTGCTTTGGCCGAGATCACTGTCATCCCGGTCAAAGAATCCAAAAATTTTGTTGGTCAAACCTGCTAACCTACTTTGGCCGAGGTAACTGTCATCCCGGTCAAAGAGTCCAAAAATTTTGTTGGTCAAACCTGCCAACCTACCTTGGCCGAGATAACTGTCATCCCGGTCAAATAGTCCAAAAATTTTGTTGGTCAAACCTACCAACCTTCTTGAGCCGTGATCCTAATCTCGGCTAAAGAATGAAAAAAGCGTTTGGTCAAACCTGCCAACCTTCTGAAGCCTAGATCCTTATCTCGGCTAAGGAAGAAATTTGTGTTGGTCAAACCTGCCAACCTTCCAGAGCCTAGATCCTTATCTCGACTAAAGGAAGAAAAAAGTATTGGTCAAACCTGCCAATCGCCTTTGCCCCCCAGTTAGGCAATGAGTCTAATTTTATTTTTATTTTTATTTTTTTTTAAAAGAAAGAGTTGGTCAAACCTGCCAACCCACTTTGCCCCCAATTGGGCAAAGATTTTTGCACGGTCGGTCCTTCTTGTCGACCGTGCTAACTTTTGTCGAAGGTGTTCTGTCCGACATCGCTGTTTGTATCAGACTCTACCTTAGTGCGCATCCCATCTTTCTCTACCAAGATGTGTTGGTGTACTTTCTCCATCAGGGCTTCCATAGTAAGAGGCGGCGTCATTGTCATTGAATCTGTCAACTTATGACCCACTAGCAGACCTTGCTTATACTGTACAATAGCTAGATTGGTAGGACAATCTGTTACTTGGTTGAAGGTCTCCCAATACCTATTGTTGTAAGACTTTAACGTTTCCTTCTCGCCCATGTCGATGGAAAGAAGCTGGTCAACCTCCACTGGCGTCTTAGTGTTTGTTCTGAATCTGGTTACAAATGCCTCCGCTAGTTATGCCCATGAAACTATGCTACCTTCTGGTAACCGTTCAAACCATGTTAAACCCATGTCGCCAAGGCTAGACGGAAACATGATACACATTAAGGCCTCGTTTCGCCGATACACGGCCATAACTTGGCGAAAGTGGCTCAAGTGTATGTAGGGGTCTGACTTCCCCTCATAAGTAGTGAACTTAGGCTAGTTAAAGCCCAAGGGTAGTGGTGCATTCTCTATTACTGGAACGAACGGTGAGCTTTGCAACCTTGCCAATGCCTTATCGGCTGGTTCATAAGCAAGATGAGGTCCTGACTTTCTAACCTCGACGCTCCCATGCGTTCTAGGTGCCATCCGTTGTAGAGCCGAGATCCTTTGAGGGTCATGGGCTTGAGCATCTTTCCTCCTACGTGTCTTTTTTTCCAAAACTGTTCGCAGATCCACCGATCTGGGTAGCTCGGTGTGCTGAGAGGTGGTTCAGTGAGTATGTGAGGGTCGATAACTGCTTCCCTTCGTGTAAAACTTTTCAGTCCTCGTTCGCTCAGACCTGGAGTAATGAGCCCTGGAAGTTCTTGATTGAGTGTCGCCTATTTTGAGGCTTCTGCTTTCGGATTGCGATGGTGTGACTCGCCTATCGCGATCTCTTGAGTAGCGAGAACGCATTTTTCTTTCACAGATCTCTTCCCCTGCCATGTCTTTGTCTTTCATCTGGTGCTTCATCGTCTCCATATTGGCCGCCATTCTTTTTATTAACTCGTCTTGCTCTTTCACACGATCCTCCAGAACCTGAGGATCCATCCTCCGTCTTTGTCCATTTGGGTTGTGAGAGCAACGAGGACTTGAGCCCCGTTTCTCTCGTGCGCCCCTTCGTGGGTTCCGTCGCTAAGGGTCTAAGTTTGCCATGGGTGGGACAAAAGGCAAATCCTCGCACCTCCTGTCCCCTTCTGGAGTTTGCCCATCGATAACAGATTGGGGCAAGTCTTCGTTGTGCGCCATTGAAATCAGTTGAAGAAAAACTCAATCAAAAGGTTTGTTCTTTAATCTTTTCCACAGACGGTGCCAATTGTACGAACACGAAATAATCTTCTCGTATAATCCTGTTGATCAAGTTTGCACTCCTCCAAACGTTGTCGCTTTACTACTTGAAAACACAAGCGTGAGCTAGCTGGCGGGTGTGTGCCGGAAACCTCTCTGATGCCTAAGTCAACAAAATAGACAATAGACACAAAAGCTCTGTGTATTTGAGAATAAGAATTGTGATACCTGTACATAGGTCCTGTCATGAGCTTTTATAGGTTCCACCTGGCACAATCCTAGTAGGACTAACTCTCCTTATAAGAGTCCTCTTAGGAATCGCACTGATAACATTCTACTCACTACCAACCAAGTGAGATGGTTTGTACAATCCTAGTAGGACTCTACTCTCCTTAGCAGAGTCCTCTTAGGAGTCTCATGCCCAAGGATGATGTTTATCCTTAAAACACCCTCATCACTGTAAGCCAAGTGAGATGGTCACTCCCTTATGCTCGGATATACATTCCTGACCGAGCTGCCTTATCTCGGTCCCCTGCCATTCGGACTGTTGATCGGAAGCCGATCTATCGAATGGCACCCTACCGATCTATACATAGCTCGGCCCTCGTCATTGATGTTACCTCGGTTTGCTACAGAACTTCCTTTAAATAGCTAGGTCCAAGCCTCAATGTACAGTTGACCAGCCTGGCCCAAGACCGAGTTATCAGCCCTTATTCCAGCCCATAGCCCGGCTCTTAGTGCGGCCCAATATTAAAAAACAATGCTTTCTAGCTCGGCCCAATTTGACTATACAAATTACCTTCTCAATTATCTAAATTTTTTTTAGCAATGACACATTGACAATATAACTAAAAATAAAATTAATGTGGTAATGAAAAGTTACATTTTTGTGTTAGCGAGTTGCCAATGCCATTACAAAAATAGTTTTTGTTGTCTCAAAATCTTTTAGTGATGACACATGGGCAATATAACTAAGAATGAAATTAATGGGATAAAAAAATTACATATTTATGTTGAATTTTTTTTTTTTTTTAGTAGGTAAGTTATAAATATTTATGTTGAATTTTTTTTTTTTTTTTTTCAGTAGGTAAGTTATAAATTTATATCAAAAAATAAATATTATATTGAAACTCATTATACGGCCAAAGGTAAGTTCCTATACAAAACATAACCTGTCAAGTACATCAAATTAGAACAGAATTGGGCCAATGAAACAAAAACAAGTGTAACGTTTAGGGGGATTCTATTTACACCCAAAAATTATTAAGTACTCTCAATTTTTAAGTACACCCTGTTTAATTATTTAAAATTTTATTTTACTCTTATTACACCCTATTATTTTTCTCAAATTATCCTCAAGGTAAACCCAAAAAATAAATAATAAACAAACTAAAAAAACTAAATTATTTCAAATCTTTTCAATACAGAAAATAATTCTCAAATATAAAAAAATAAAAACCAAACTTAGACGCACATAAGCATTATAAATATTGGGAAAAAAAAAAAACCAAACTGTTGCATAAACATTATAAAACTTTTCAATACAGGAAAAAAAACTTTTATATTATAAACTATTCACAAGAATGCTCGTGGAAAAGTAAAAACCAAACTTATAAGCACATAAGCATCCGGCACTAACAAGAAAGAGTAGTTCTCAAATAATATACTATTTAAATAACAAAATAAGAATAACTCCAATAATATGTTTATTGTTAATTTAATTACTAGGCCCTTTAATTTTTGTCAAAAAATGATATAAAAAATAATTGATAATACTCTACAAAAATTGTGAAACCCCTTTATATGAATACTTACCTTTTTTTGATTGGTTGCTTCAAAAAACTATTTTGATTATTATTTCATCCATTATTTGATTTTGTTCAAACTTTTTTTTAGGATTTGGGGTTTCAAAATAATAAAAAATAATGATATTAATGATAACGGTGAGTTTTGGTAATGTGGATTGGAGTTTTTGAAGGAGAAAGAAGAAAAAGAAGAAGAAAAAAAAAAAAAACTTTGATCTATTCGGGAAGAAGATACAGAGATTTGAATAAGAATAACTGATTAGAGTGTACCAAAAGAAGAAAAAAAAATCATTTTAAGGTTTAATATGTGTTATTCTTATTAGTAAATTCATATTAAAATATAATAAGAATTAAAATTTATAAATTTAAATTGAATGTAGTAACCATATTTTGAATTCAAATAGAATCCCCCAACATTAATAGTTTCTTAAAAACCTCCTATTACCCAAATATGGCCTACAGTTTGTGAAAATCAGACCCTCATTTTTGCAACAAGCGACCTACAGTTTTGTGAAAACCAATCCACAGCTTTGTGAAAAACCAACACAGGGTTTTTGCAGAAAAACTAGCCCATCTTTTTGGGCTCATTAATCACCACAACAACAATCGCAATGCAGCACATCGAAGTTGCAACCAACTCCGTTCACTCGTCTACAGCTAATCACTGAGGCCAACCACTTACCCTAACAACTTCTCACAATGTAAACAAAATAATTAGTCTTCTCCTGCAGTTCCATCCTCAAATCCATCATCAATCTTATCGAACCAGCATACAAAGCTCATGTATCACGACTACGACTCCAACACTGACTAAAACAACACTCTAAGACATACCTAGGGGTGGCCATGAGCTTGCTGGCCTGTCCAACCGATTCGATATTTTTTGGAGATTTTGGAAAAATATTTAGTTCATAGGACCGAGTTGGGATGAGATTTTGAACCCATTTAATTTTGAGTAATGTTAGAAATTTTAAAAATTTTATTAAAAATCTTACCAAATGTGTCACATAAGTGTGGGTCCTATGTAAGTCCCACAAGACATTTAGTAAAAATTTTGATAGAATTTATGGAGTCTTTAGCATTTTTGTTTAATTTTTAGTCTAAATTTGGGAGAAGGAGTTTTAATGCTTTTGAATAATACTGCATTTAAGGCACCAATTACCAAAATCTTATTACCAAGCACATGGGTCAAAATCATAATGTGAAGTCTATTTAGAGGGATGACTATGAATATAATTATTAAAACTGTAGATTTTAGCAATCTCTAGTAACTAAATCTCAAATACCCATTTTATAGATTAGGTGCTCATAATAAATGTGAAAAAAATTTAATATTATAATTCTTTCTTCGAAATGGTTGTGAAAGGGAATAAAGTATCACCGAATTCATTTTATACTTTCTAAATAATAATAATAATAAATTTTTTTAATAAATGAGATACCGTGATGGTATTAATTTACAAATAATAAATGAGTATTGCTATTCAGGTATAAAAGTTAACTCATTTTCTATACATAATAATGTGTCAAGAAGATCTTTTTGACACATCACTGAATCAAAAAAATGAATTTAAAAAATGAACTTTTATATCATTTTTTATAATACGTACATATGCCACTTCAAAAAAAAAAAAAAACAAAACCCACAATCTGGGCCAAGCTCGATGATGGGCCGTGTTAGGCCACCCCAAATATGAGTTAGCCTCTGTCAAAGGTTTGGATTGCTCCCCAATCCATTAAACCGATCCAAAAAAATCCAAAATTTTGTATTATAATTTTTCCCCTCTTTTTGTAAATAAATTATAAAAGTAATAAATAAATAAATAAAAAACTTGAATTTAGGTCTGATTAGGGCTAAGCCTTTCACTAATCTCATAAGCCCACACTTTTAAGTCCACGAGTAGAGTTTAGGTTTCAGGATGGCTTGACCCAAGCCTTACCTATTGATCAGTCAAAATTTGTGAACCTATGCCTTGAGTTTTAGGCTATGTTTGGAACTAAATATTTTAATTTAAAAATTAAAAAGTCATTATCAATTGTTAAATTATTTATTTATTTTTTTTACATGTTTTTTTTAAAAAAAAAAAAATTAAAAAGTCACTAACTAAATTAATTCCCAAATAAGCTCTTAGTGTTGGACAGACTTGGCCCATTACTAAGGCCGAGTCAAAATCTTTCTTTAGCCAGTGTTTGATTTATGAATTTGGAAAGAAATTTAAAAACAGAAAGAGAAAAAATATATGAAACTAAGTAAAAGTTGATATAATTTATTCATATTTTACCTACATTTTTCCTTTACCTTTTTTAATCCCTCCCTAAATCATTGAAGCAAACATAACCTTAGAGGGAAGGTATTTTAGTAAATATGAACTTAAATATTTTCATCAACTTCCATAACTGTTCCTAGGACAAGATCCAAGTGGCCTGCTGGAATAACCGTTTCGCGCACCCCGGATCTTTTCAATTCCCCTGCAGTTTCTTCACAGGAAAGAAAAAGAAAAAAACCCAACAAATTGCTTTCACAATTACAATTTCGAATCAAATAACATAGAAAATCAAATCATCAATTTTATTAAATATCTTAAACCCACCTCGATTAATTTCTTATACTTGTCCCCTTTCTCTGTTTCTGATCAACAAAAAAAAAAATCAAGGGTGATTATTAATTTAAGAAAAGTTTTGTAGAGGTTAACAAACATTAAAGCATTTGGAAAGGCGATCGCCAGTAATTTTCCAGCTGTGGTGAGTTCAATGGGGTCTTAGGATTGATTTATTGGGTATATTCTGAATTTAGGGTTTCAATTTTCTTTCCTTTTCTTTTAAAGAAATTTTGCAGTTTCATGTTCATGTTATGTTTTGATAAATTTTTTTTATTTGGGTCAACCTTTTTTAATTCAACCTAATGATGATGATATGTAACATTTTCAATATATATATATATGCATATTATTTTGCTATTTATATTACATGGTTGAGTTCTTCATTGTGGTTTTGTTGAGGTTATTGTAAGTTCTTGATTTGGGTTGTGATGAAAACACTCCAAACATTGTTTTTTCCTTTTCTTGAACTTTCCTAATTATTATTTGATTGTTCTTCCTTTACAAACATCAAACTTCTATATCATTTTCCTCTTCCTTTTTTTTTTCTTCTTCAAATGCATGACTTCTTTGTGTGTTTTATTTTTTTCCATTTTTTTTTTTTTCAAGGAAGAAGATTACCTGCCATGGTGAGGGCAATTATGGTAACACACATTGCCATAATGACATTGATGATGATCCAAGCCAAAGCATGGGAGACAAATCACATATTTGATCCTTGTTTAGATGCAAAGGTTCAGAGATTTGATAGTTTTACCTTCGGTCTTGCTTTCTCGACAAAAGAGTCTTTCATTTTCAATGAGACTTAGCTTTCACCTTGTGATCGCCGTCTTCTCCTCGTTGGTAGCACTGCTCAACTTGCCGTGTTTAGGCCTAAGGTGGATGAGATTTCTCTCCTCACCCTCAATGGCACCCAATTCAATCCGGTATGTACTTGTTATTGCCTAAATTCCTGAGTTTGTTGATGATTTTATCTCCAGAATTTAGAAAACTTGTTTGGCTGCAAGACAATATACTTGAAAAATTTTCAACAAATTTCACAAACTTGATTGAACTAGTCTTTGTTGAAGTTTTTCAATGATCTTTTTCCTTTTTTTTAACAGTTGTGTTAAGAACACATAAACTTTTTAAATTATTATTTTGGAAGAAATTATGTTTCCAATAAAGTTCAAATTTCTTTAATGTTGGATGATTTTATCTCTAGAAATGAAAAAATTTCCAATAGTCATCTCTTAATTATCTGTTCTATGTTTCCAATAAAGTTCAAATCATTTTAATGAATTGAAAGAAAATGTAATTAATTTCTTTTGTGATTTTTATGAATTTATATATATGCAAATTATGGCAGGTGGGTATATGGTGGCGTTTGCAGGTGGGTATAAGATCTAACTTACCAACTCCACCCTTGCTGAACCTTTGATTATCTTGTAGAAGGAAGGTCCATCGTCTGCAAACACACTCTTGAAATTGTTTCTCACTGGTACCAACTCCATGGTTGATGTTGCATGTGAGCTTCAGAGGGTTTTGGGAGGAGGCAGGGATGAATATATATGTATGATGAGTTGTCAAGGCAGCTGAGGAGGAGGGACAGAACAGGCTTATGTAGCAAGCGTGTTGCCAAGTGTTGAATATGCATACATGTGTAATGTATGAACTAGTGACTGGTGTAAATGCTTGTAATTTTGTATTTTAAATTTTGAATTCTTTGATGATTAAGGGGTAATTTGATGAATGGGGGAAATTATTTAATTATTTTGGGCAGTTTGATAAATGAGGAAAATTGTTCAATAATTAATGGATGCAGCACTTATGGGATGTGAAGAGTATTTTTGAAAATTAAAGCACTTTTTGAAAATTAAAACACTCACAGGATGTGTGGATAGCTGTATTATTATCTATACGTTTATACTATTATATAAAGCACACAGCTCACTTGGTGTGAACTTATGCCATGCATTTTTTAAATACCTTAAGAGTATGTTTGATTGGGTGGATTAGAGTATGAGATTAGGATTATTAATCCGTGGGCCCAATTATCCTATGTTTGTTTTAACATTTTGGTTTAGAATTATTAATCCAATGGATAATTAATCCAACAAATTTGTAGGATTATTAGTAATGGGGTAGGGGTGGGATTATTAATCCAATGAATATTAATCCTATTGGATAGTGAATACCACACTAATTTAATAGGATTATTAATACTTCACTATTAATCTTGTGAATCAAACATGACCTAATTGTCTCTATATAACTGTCCAATTCTTTTATTTTAAAATTTAAATTTTCAATTCTTTCGTTGTTTACATTCAAATTTACAATCGTTCTGCATGTATGCTTATGCAAGTACAATATGTTTGTAATTTTATATTTAAAATTTTTAATCCTTTGATAATTGAAGAGTGGTTTGATGAATGACTATGATTTACCAATTTTGAATGATTTGATGAATGAAAAAAAATTATATTGTAAATATTAAATATGACAGTTATTGAATGTAAATTATATTTTTGTAAAGAAAAAAAAAAGACAAAATTCACACTAAACATGATGTAGATTTTACATAATAAAATAAATAATGGTATATGTATTAATTAATATATTAATTAATGTACCAATTGATGATGTGATATAATTTAAAATATTTTTAATATTTATAATTTGTATAATGAGTGTAGTCAATAATAATGTCATAACTAATATTGATACACTAATTAATACATAGAAAAATATTAGGGATCATGAAAATTTTATCATAAATATGATCATAAAAAATCATGAAAGACTTTTTATGATATCTAGCATTACTGTAATACATATAACACTACTGTTATAAAATAGCCAAATATATGTAACCATTGAGGATGGGCATTGGAGTGTTTGAAGGATTTGATGGGTGTTTAGCATTTGTGGACTAATCAATGACAGCTCACACACTCATTAATGACCATTTATTAGAGATTGTATTTACACTAAAGTTTGTTAGACCATCTACTTTTGGAGCTATATTCAAAATCTACATTTATTCGGGTTAAATTAAAATTTTGAAAAGCGATTACAGTTGTCGTAACGATTGTAGAGTATAAAAGTCGTGGTGTAACAGTTACGATAATCGAAATCGTGATATTTTTTTTCGCATAATTTGAAAAAAAAACTTACTAATACACATATTTTTTTTCCCCTAGAATCACATTTATTAAGATTTAAAATAGATTTTGATCAATTTTTATTAATTTTTAACTATGATCCAATATATTTCATATTTTCAAATCACTATAAAAAGAATTTTTTACAATTTATTTCAATAGTTAATAATTTTAAGAATAATTGATTTTAAATGTCTACAAATTATTTTTAACCAACACCTGAACTAATTGAATAAAAAATATTCACAATTATTAAATAAAATAATTATAAAATAAAAATTGTGTCATAAATAAAAATTATTTTTGAAGCATTTTTTTAGACAATACTTTACAAGTAACTAAATAAAATTATTTACAGTTAATTATTAAATGAAATGATTATAAAATTAAAAATTGTGCGATAAATAAAAAATATTTTTGAGTTTTTTAAAGACATTTTTTAGATAACACATTACAGTAACAAAATAAAAAATATTTATAATTAAATATTAAATAAAATGATTATAAAAATAAATACAACCACTATTCATATATATTTTTTTATTTTACATGCTAATGTAATGAAATAAAAATTTAAAAAAAAATTATAAAAAAAATAAATTCACATAAAATTTTTTCTTTGGACTTAGATCACTTATATATATATATATATATTTAAGCTTTTATTATTTATTTATTTTTTGGGAAGGAAGTTATTAGAATATTATAAAAAGGTATAACGATATGTAACGGACCGTTACGGCTGTTACGATACCGCTACAGCCGTTATATAATGCTGAAATGGCCGTTATACATGTGAATTTCTATCATACTGTTATAGCGGCCGCAACAGGTGGCGGTAACCATTACAATCATTACGTAACGGTATTACGTAACGGTTGCGGCCACCTTTTAAAACCTTAAGTAAGATGCATCATTACTAAAAACAGTAGTGATTTAGACCCCCGCAAATTTCAACCCCCACCACCCCCACCACCCCCACACACGTGGTGGGTGGTGATTGGAGGAGAAGAAAAAAAAGAAAAAGAAAAAGTGACCAATCAAAAAAGAAAGGGAGTCAAAGGGGGAGGAAAAGGGGGTCCCAATCTTTATTCTACTAAAAATTACATTTTTGCGTTAATAAGTTGTTGTCACAAAAATTGTTTTTGTTGTCTAAATTTTTTTTTAGCAATGACACATTGACAATATAACTAAAAATAAAATTAATGTGGTAATGAAAAATTACATTTTTGTGTTAGCAAGTTGCCAATGCCATCACAAAAATAGTTTTTGTTGGCTCAAAATCTTTTAGTGGTGACACATCGGCAAAATAACTAAGAATGAAATTAATGGGACAAAAAAAATTACATTTTTATGTCAAAAATTTTCTTTTTTTTTTTTAGTAGGTAAGTCATAAATTGGGGAAATTAGTCTAAGGTCCTTCCCCCATTTTTAGTAATGGAAGAGATCCACAATATTATTTTATGATGTCTAAGGTCCTTCAACTCCCATGCCCATATATCACAGAGAAATTTGACTGAAATCAAACCTCATTTGCAAGCTAAATTCATAAGGCAGAGCAAGATCTGAGAATCAAAGATGCATAAATAGATACATATGTAAGTATGTATATGTAGACAGAGAGAGAAGGGAACCTCCATGGGAGAACCTAGAGCCGACCTTGGCGTAAGAAGAGAGCTTGATGTCGAGATCGCCCTCGATCTTGCGAGCCTCCTTCCTCAATTCCTTTCAACCCGACTCCTGCAACAGCTCCATAGTCAGATCCGTCATTCGATCTCATGTGAGATTGGACCCGACCCGTTTTTGCTCCCAGAACGGTCCTTTTAACAGCTCTGTGAGACTTTCTCTCTAATTCCCACTTCTTCTATTCCCTCTCATCTGATTTCAAACTATTTTGTAATCTGGGTTTTGCTGAAATTCAAAATTAGAAAAACAGTCCTCATTCTCACCCTTTCAATTTTTTCTAGATTCTCTGGTTTGAACTCAATTTCTCTGGATTCTCTAGTTTGAACAATGGCAGACTTCACATGGCTGCAAAATATTGTAAGGTAAAATGAGTTTCATCTCCTGGCATCCCTAATTTTGTCATTCATTTTTATTCTTGTCTATATCTCTAAGCTTTCAGCTGCTTTCTTGCCCTCTTATTTGATTTTTTGTTTCACTTGTATGCACTTAAAAGTGTATAGTTATGGGATTGGAAGTGTATAAACATTCAATGCAGCTAACTTGGGCTTTATATTTGGTTTAGGAAATTGGTGAGTTATACGAGCTTGAAAAGAACTATAAGCATGCAATTGTTTATTTTGAACAATTCGTTGAACTTTTCCAAGGTGAAGAAGTAACAACTTTTGCAAATCAGTGCAAGTTGAAGGTTGCAATGTTTTCTGCTCAACTAGAACAGTAAGTTAGGTCAGTTCATGTTATTTCTTCTTATAGAAATGTTCTGTTTCTTCTTGAGAATCTACAAATTGGGTGTAGCTTGCATTGTTTTTTCCCAAGACCTCCTTTTCTTCAGAGAAATTTCAATTTTCTCTGAGTTGAACCCAGAGAAATTCTTTGGGAAGCTCATAATTTCTCTAGGTTGGAAGTAATTTTCTCTGGGTTTTTGTAAATTTCTCTAGGTTTGAAGGGAAAATTAAAAAAGGCCATTGTTGATCAAAACTTTTATATATATCTATGGGTACTTTTTGAAAGCTGTTTTGGAAGATCTCTTTCTCTCTCAATTTACTTGATGGGTTAGGTTTTTCGTCAGCTCTTCTGCTGTGGTGGTAATATATTATAATCTGTGCTCTTTCTTAGATTCTCTTCCAGAGAAATTTGGTGTTTGAGATGTGTAAAATTTCTCTGTGATGTGTCCAAAGAATTTTGGTGTTTGTGATATGTCTAGAGAAATTTAGAATTTTCTCTGTGATTTGTCCAGAGAAATTCTTTGGATCGAATTTTCTCTGGATTGATATTAAATGACTTTAGATATTATAAAAATATTGAGTGTCTTTTATGCTATAAAATCTTAATATCAGGGACCTTAAAAAAAAAATCACCATATAAATTTATATCAAAAAATAAATATTATATTGAAACTCAATATACGGCCAAAGGTAAGTCCCTATACAAAACATATTCTATCTAGTACATCAAATTAGAACAGAATTGGGCCAATGAAACAAAAACAAGTGGAACGTTTCAGAGGGATTTTACCCAATAAATTATTAAGTACTCTCAATTTTTAAGTACACCTTGTTTAATTATTTAAAATTTTATTTTACTCTTATTATACCCTATTATTTTTCCCAAATTACCCTCAAGGTAAACCCAAATAATAAATAATAAACAAACTAAAAAAACTAAATTATTTCAAATGTTTTCAATACAGAAAATAATTCTCAAATATATATATATATATAAAAACCAAACTTATAAGCACATAAGCATTATAAATATAGGGGGGGAAAAAACCAAATTTTTACATAAACATTATAAAACTTTTCAATACAGGAAAAAAAAAACTTTTACATTATAAATTATCCACAAGAATGCTCGCGGAAAAGTAAAAATCAAACTTATAAGTACATAAGCATCCGGCACTAACAAGAAAAAGTAGTTTTCAAATAATGTACTATTTAAATGACAAAATAACAATAACTCCAATAATATGTTATTGTTAATTTAATTACTAGGTCCTTTAATTTTTGTCAAAAAAATGATATAAAAAATAATTGATGGTACTCTACAAAAATTATGAAACCCCTTTATATGAATACTTACCTTTTTTTTTGATGGGTTGCTTCAAAAAACTATTTTTATTATTACTCTCATCCATTATTTGATTTTGTTCAAACTTTTTCTAGGATTTGGGGTTTCAAAATAATAAAAAATAATGATATTGATGATAATAGTGAGTTTTGGTAGCGTTGATTGGAGTTTTGAAGGGAGGAGGAAGAAGAAGAAGAAGAAGGGAAAAAAAATAACTTCAATCTATTCGGGAAGAAGATACAGAGATTTGAATAAGAATAACTGATTAGGATGTACCATAAAAAGAAAAAAAAATATTTTAGAGTTTAATATGTATTATCCTTATCACTAAATTCATATTAAATTATAATAGGAATTTAAATTTATGAATTTAAATTAGATGTATTGAAATATATTTTGGATTCAAATAGAATCCCCCAACGTTTAATAGTTTCTTACAAACCTCCTATTACCCAAATATGGCCTACAGTTTGTGAAAATCCGACCCTGATTTTTGCAAAAAGCGACCTACAGTTTTGTTTAAACCAATCCACAGCTTTGTGAAAAACCAACACAGGGTTTTTGCAAAAAAGCCTTTCACTAATCTTATAAGCCCACACTTTTAAGTCCATGAGTAGGGTTTACGTTTCAGGATGGATTGACACAAGCCTTACCTATTGATCAGTCAAAATTTATGAACATATGCCTTAAGTTTTCGGTTATGTTTGGAACTAAATATTTTAATTTAAAAATTAAAAAGTTATTATAAATTGTTAAATTATTTTTTTTATTTTTACATTTTTTTTTAAAAAAAGAAATTAAAAAAGCACTACCAAAATTAATTCTCAAATAAGCTCTTAGTGTTGAATAGACTTGGCTCATTACTAAGGCCGAGTCAAAATCTTTCTTCAACCAGTGTTTGATTTATGAATTTGGAAAGAAATTTAAAAACAGAAAGAGAAAAAATGTATGAAACTAAGTGAAAAGTTGATATAATTTATTCATATTTTACCTACATTTTTCCTTTACCTTTTTTAATCCCTCCCTAAATCATTGAAGCAAACATAACCTTAGAGGGAGGGTATTTTAGTAAATATGAATTTCAATATTTTCATCAACTTCCATACCTTTTTTAATCCCTCCCTAAATCATTGAAGCAAACATAACCTTAGAGGGAGGGTATTTTAGTAAATATAAATTTCAATATTTTCATCAACTTCCATAACCGTTCCTAGGACAAGATCCAAGTGGCCTACCAGAATAACCGTTTCGCGTGCCCTTGGGTCCTTCAATTTCCTTACAGCTTCTTCACAGGTAAAAAAAAAAAAAAAAACCCAACAAATTGCTTTCACAATTACAATTTCGAATTAAACAACATAGAAAATCAAATCATCAATTTTATTAAATCTCTTAATCCCACCTCGATTAATTTCTTATACTTTTCCCCTTTCTCTGTTTCTGATCAACAAAAAGAAATCAAGGGTGATTATTAATTTAAGAAAAGTTTTGTAGAGGTTAAGGAACATTAAAGCATTTGGAAAGGCGGTCGCCAATAATTTTCCGGTCTGAATCTAGGGTTTCAATTTTCTTTCCCTTTCTTTTAAAGAAATTTTGCAGTTTCCATTGAGTTAGAACACAACGGCTATACAAAAGTGAATCTTTATTTAGATGCAAAGATACACTCAAGTATACAAGAAGACTCTAAAGGACACCACTTTTTGAATCACTCACACTCAAGCACTTATCTCCACTCTTGATTGTTGTGTCTTGTGTATCTTCCAAATGAAGTCACTTCCCTTTATATAGTCATCCACCTCCTCAATGGATGGCTAGGATCATTTTGATCCAAGGGCTATTATTAACTGTCTAGAATATTCTAGCATATATTCATGTTTTCCAATATTCTAGAACTCTCTAAACTATTCTAGTATATAATAACACTTTCTATACTTATATAATATTCTAGAACCTTCCAGATTTCTCTAGATTTCTACAAGTTTCTCTAACATTCCGAAATCTTCTAGGTTATTCTAGAATCTTCTGGATTTCTCTAAGTCTTTCCAGAATCTTCTAGATTCATGTGGAAACTTCTAGAATGTGCTAAAGAGAAGATTCTAGAGAGTGAAGAGAGTTAGTGATGATTCTCAACAGTTTCATGTTCATGTTATGTTTTGATTAATTTTTTTATTTGGGTCAACCTTTTTTAATTCAACCTAATGATGATGATATGTAACATTTTCAATATATATATATGCATATGATTTTGCTATTTATATTACATGGTTGAGTTCTTCATTGTGGTTTTGTTGAGATTATTGTAAGTTCTTGATTTGGTTGTGATGAAAACACTCCAAACATTGTTTTTTCCTTTTCTTGAACTTTCCTAATTATTATTTGATTGTTCTTCCTTTACAAACATCAAACTTCCATATCATTTTCCTCTTCCTTTTTTTTTTAATAATACGTACATATGCCACTTCAAAAAAAAAAAACCAAAACCCACAAACTGGGCCGAGCTCGAGGATGGGCTATGTTAGGCCACCCCAAATATGAGTTAGCCTTTGTCAAAGGGTTGGATTGCTCCCCAATCCATTAAACCGATCCAAAAAAATCCAAACTTTTGTATTATAATTTTTTTCCCTCTTTTTGTAAATAAATTATAAAAGTAATAATAATAAAAAAATAAAAAAAAAAAAAAAAAACTTGAATTTAGGTCTGATTAGGGCTAAGCCTTTCACTAATCTCATAAGCCCACACTTTTAAGTCCACGAGTAGAGTTTAGGTTTCAGGATGGCTTGACCCAAGCCTTACCTATTGATTAGTCAAAATTTATGAACCTATGCCTTGAGTTTTAGGCTATGTTTGGAACTAAATATTTTAATTTAAAAATTAAAAAGTCATTATCAATTCTTAAATTATTTTTTTATTTTTTTTACATGTTTTTTTTAAAAAAAAATTAAAAAATTAAAAAGTCACTAACAAAATTAATTCCCAAATAAGCTCTTAGCGTTGGACAGACTTGACCCATTACTAAGGCCGAGTCAAAATCTTTCTTTAACCAGTGTTTCATTTATGAATTTGGAAAGAAATTTAAAAATAGAAACGGAAAAAATGTACGATACAAAGTGAAAAGTTTATATAATTTATTCATATTTTACCTACATTTTTCCTTTACCTTTTTTAATCTCTCCCTAAATCATTGAGCAAACATAACCTTAGAGGGAGGGTATTTTAGTAAATATGAACTTAAATATTTTCATCTTCCTAGGAAAAGATCCAAGTGGCCTGCCGGAATAACCGTTTTGCGTGCCCTCGAGTCCTTGAATTCCCCTACAGTTTCTTCACAGGTAAGAAAAAGAAAAAACCCAACAAATTGCTTTCACAATTACAATTTCGAATCAAACAACATAGAAAATCAAATCATCAATTTTATTAAATCTCTTAAACCCACCTCGATTAAATTCTTATAATTTGTCCCCTCTCTCGGTTTCTGATCAACAAAAAGAAATCAAGAGTGATTCTTATACGTGTATTTTTATTTTATTCCAGATTTTTTGAATTTATTTCCATTGATTGGAACACAGGCTTGATTTGTCATAAGAATACACGTGTACAAATCTGATTGTTTCTACCTTGCACACCTGTAAATTATTTACGTTTTTTTTTTTTTTTTGAACCGTGAGGCATTTTAACATGATCCGAAATGTTCTATCTAAGAAAATAAAAAAATATGATCCGAAATGTTTAAAAAAATGAAAGAGGGAAGAGTATTGTATCTATTTTGTCTATGTTAGTGTGGTACCAACAAACACACAGAAAACACACAAACACCAAAGCTGACAAAACCAGCAGCAGAGGAACAGCAGCAGCAGTAGGGCTTGCAACAACAGATACAAAGACAGCAGGGGAACCTTATGCTAATAAGACCCATTCACCAGTGTAACCCATTCACCACCAATGTACCAGATCATCCCAGGTCACCTAAAATCCACCCAGAACACCAAAACAGCAGCCACTACAAACCAGAACACATCAGATACAGACCAAAAATAGCCCTCAGATTATAGCAGACCCAAAAACAGTCCTCAGATTAAAGCAGACCATACACACCAGATGAAACAGTCCAGGAACCACACCAACAGGCAGCCCTCAACTACATGGAACAAGACTCTTACTGGTATTCTATCATTAAAAATAAGTACAGGCTTCAAGCCAACAGGTGGGATTCTAAAGTGATGAACTAGAAAAATTCATGTGCTCCTTGGCAATGCATTTCTCAATTGTTGGATTTATTCTATGATTTAATTTGTTTCATTCAGGAAATGGGAGAAATAGTTGTTTTGGGAGGTTCATTTGGACCAGGGATGATTTTTTAATATCATTTGTTACCTCAACTTTATTGTTTGTCTCGTGTTCAGAATGTTTACATTGCTACTATTGATCTTATTATGAGCCAAAGACCAAACAAAAATTTTGAGTTTAAGAGGCACATTTGCATCCAAAATTGTTATGAGGCTTAAAAAGTCGTACATTAGGATCATCAATGATTCTATCAAAGAAAGATTTACAAGAAAAAGACCCAAAGAACGGATATTCTTCACTCTCTTATTAACACAATAGTCCTCTAGGAAACACCATCAAGTAAAAGTAACAACGAAGTCAACTCATTAACCTTCTGATCATTAAGATTTCTGAAAAGATGAAAATTCTAAAAAATAGGAACACATCAAAGACTAACATTGATCAGTGAAAGTAAAATTTACCAATCAGGACAGCCTCTTCAACTAGACAATCAGGACAGCCTCTTCAACTAGACAATTGTTACAAAAATTTTATTCAAGGATATCGCTGACCAATGATTTGCAGGTTACATGGCCAACATTAGTTTATGAAATTCAGGACATAAACATTGAAAGTTTATGACATAAACAAAAAACAAAAAACTAATAATATTATGTCTGACCTATTTCATAAACTAAAAACATTCAAATTGCTGACCAATGATTTGCAGGTCCTGATTCATAAACTAATTTTATCTTTATGTCCTGATTGCTGATCATTGAAAGTAAGATTCATAAACTAAACATCATCTATATTCAAGGGAACAGGGTAACACCACCTCAAAATTTCACAGAAATTATTCTCAAAACGCAAATAAAACACATAAACATAACCTGCAAATCAAAGAACTGATGTAAGGAAAACAAACCCAATTTGATCTTTCCCAAAACCCATCAAATTGGCGTCTTAAGATAATTGAATTTAGCACAAAAAAAAATATTTAAACCAATTAAAATCAGCAATGTTTTCACATACATGAATCTAAACAACTGTGGCAACAACATACAAGACTACCAATCTCAGATACATACATGTGAAAAACAAAGCAAAGAACATGCAGAGAATGAACACAGATAGGTTTCAATTTTGGGTTTCGCAGATATGGGAGGGGAAGAGTTGAAGAGAGAGAGAGAGAGAGAGAGAGAGAGAGAGAGAGAGAGGGTTTATGAGTTGCATAGAAGGAGAAGACAGAGAGATAGAAGGATCCATACCTTGAGGAAGAGGTCAGATGGAGGGAGTTGCAGACAGCGCTGAAGGAGAAGATCGATTTCGCGCTGAAGGAGCAGATCGATTTCGCGGGAGAGACGTGTTTGGAGAGCCTTCAATCACTCTCCAATTGAAGCCAGCGGAGAAGGGACGAGGGAAAATAGGGAGCCATTCAGCCAGCCCGTTGGAGTGAGAATATTAGGGTATTATTAGCTAAAATAGCTCAATATACCTCGTTTCTTGGAGTTGCCTTAGAGAACATTAAAGCATTTGGAAAGGCGCCAGTAATTTTCCGGTTGTGGTGAGTTTAATGGGGTCTTAGGATTAATTTATTAGGTATATTTTAAATTTAGGGTTTCAATTTTCTTTCTCTTTCTTTTTAAGAATTTTTGCAGTTTCATTTTCATGTTCATGTTCATGTTATGTTTTGAATAATTTTTTTATTTGGGTCAACCTTTTTTTCCTTTTCTTTTTAAGAATTTTTGCAGTTTCATGTTTATGTTCATGTTCATGTTATGTTTTGAATAATTTTTTGATTTGGATTAATCTTTTTTAATTCAACCTAACAATGATGATATGTAACATTTTCAATATATATATCCATATGATTTTGCTATTTATATTACATGGTTGAGTTCTTCATTGTGGTTTTGTTCAAGTTATTGTAAATTCTTGATTTGGGTTGTGATGAAAATGCTCCAAACATTGTTTTTTCCTTTTCTTTTTTTTTTTCTTGAACTTTCCTAATTATTATTTGATTGTTCTTCCTTTACAAACATCAAACTTCCATATCATTTTCCTCCTCCTTTTTTTTTTTTCTTTTCAAATGCATGATTTCTTTGTGTGTTTCATTTTTTTCCATTTTTTTTTTTTTTTCAAGGAAGAAGATTACCTGCCATGGTGAGGGCAATTATGGTAACACACATTGTGATAATGACATTGATGATGATCCAAGCCAAAGCATGGGACACAAATCATGTATTTGATCCTTGTTTAGATGCAAAAGTTCAAAGATATGATGGTTTTACCTTCGGTCTTGCTTTTTCGACAAAAGAGTCCTTCATTTTCAATGAGACTCAGCTTTCACCTTGTGATCGCCGTCTTCTCCTCGCTGGCAGCACTGCTCAATTTGCCATGTTCAGACCTAAGGTGGATGAGATTTCTCTCCTCACCCTCAATGGCACCCAATTCAATCCGGTATGTGCTTGTTATCGCCTAAATTTCTGAGTTTGTTGATGATTTTATCTCTAAATTTAGAAAACTTGTTTGGCTGCAAGACAATATACTTGAAAAATTTTCAACAAATTTCACAGACTTGATTGAACTAGTCTTTGTTGAAGTTTTTCTATGATCTTTTTTCTACTTTTTAACAGTTGTGCTAAGAACGCATAAATTTTTTAAATTATTATTTTGAAAAAAATTATGTTTCCAATAAAGTTCAAATTTCTTTAATGTTGGATGATTTTATCTCTAGAAATGAAAATTTTTGTTTGGCTGCCATGATAATCTCCATGAATTTCATGAACTAGTCATCTTTTAATTATTTGTTCTATGTTTCCAATAAAGTTCGAATCATTTTAATGAATTGAAAGAAAATGTAATTAATTTCTTTTGTGATTTTTATGAATATATATATATATATATGCAGAATATGGTAGGTGGGTATATGGTGGCGTTTGCAGGGCGGCAATATGCAGCAAGATCAGTGCCCATCTTCGTTGCAGATATGACAAACACAGTAACTAGCTTTACTCTGGTAAGACCAATTCAGTCAAATCTGATGTGTAAGTAAGTTACAACAAATCTACCTCCAAGATACAATCAAGCCATGTCTTAATAATTGTTGTCCGACTATGTTATGCGCAAATGAATTTAAACCTAATGGTCATAACTCTTTGGTTTCAAACTCAATAGTCATACCTCTCTCTTAATTCAGACAACAATAACAATATTCAACTTTTCAAAATAATCAAAAAACATATATATACAAATATATTCTGAAAATGCTTTAACACGCCCTGACGGCCATGCTTGATTTGCCAAGCCACCTAATAATTTTTGCATACTACAGTATTGAAGTTAGTTATTTATGTTGTTCCATGACAGGTGCTTGAATTCCAAAAGGGCACTCTTCAAAACTTGTATTGGAAGAAGTTTGGGTGTGCCTCATGCACTGGAAAGTCTGTAGTTTGCCTAAACCATACAGACTGTGCAATTCCAACTTCAAACTGCAAAGGCAGTGGTGGTGCTGTTGACTGCAACCTAGGCATACAGTTGGCTTTCTCAGGCACCGACAAGAACGAGGAGGTCCTCAATTCTTGGTATGAGGTTGCTAATCTCCGCCAATACTCTCTCTTTGCTCTATACTCCAATCTTCGCGAAACTCTCAGCGGACCATTTAGCAACCTTTTTTAAGTTTCACTATGTGATTTGTTCATACACTACGATATTGCTTGCCTTCATGTAAGAACAAATGCAGTTTTGCTAATTTTGAGGGATCAGTTTTATGTACGCTTTGTTAAACATGTGTTACATAAAATTTGGCACTGATTTGCATAACTGACACCACGTTCAATAGGTCTCTTTGTTAGAACTGCTAATCACTGATCTCCAATAAAAGTTTATTTGCTGATATCTAATAAAAAGATTATGCTCGTGCATAATGAACTTCTACAGATAGGATATTTCGCCTCAACTTTCAAAAACCCATTCCACGTAATAGTATATAAAAGAATAATGTTGTACAAATCAACAAAGTTTACAAACTTTTTATAATCACATCAGTTGTTCCTATCACATAATTCAAAAACACAACAACAAAGTATGTTAAAAAAAAAAATACAAAAAACAAAACAAAGTAAAGAAGGATATTGCAGTAAAAGTAAACAGATGGAGGTAATCAACACCAACCCATTCATGGAACCGTGGCAGCTGCTGTGTGGTTCTCAAGCCATGTGAAAGCCATAGGTCAGGTGTTCAAGGGTTGGTAGCAGCAGATATTGGTTACTGAAACTAAAGAGGTATTACATAATATCTCGATTTTTTGAAATGTCATGAATAAAAGCAATCCGACATTTTTATTTCTTTTTTTCAAAAAAAGAAAAATTACTGACATGGGGAACAAATAGAGAGACCAGCACTGGTTTTAATTTCAGCAACCATAAAAAAAAATCAATACAAAATTCCCATCAAAGGGTGTGTTGTTCAAGTAAATCAGTATTTTCAGCAAGAGGACTTTCTATACAAATTCTAATTATCCATTCCTGTACAGTTAGAAGAGAGGGATACAGAAAAACTATTTCCCGCATCCTAGAAGCGATTTTTGTACATTTATCAAAATCCCATTTCTCTCTTCATTGAGGAAAAGAATATCACCACAAAGCAGTCAAAGGGCAATGAATATCCAAGTCAGGTTATCTTGGCAATCTTGGACGAATTCATCTTTTGACCCTCAGGGTTATCGGGAAATTAACTATCCACACTCGGAACGAATAATGAATAAGTGTGAAGAAAAATGGAAACTCTTGCTATTCGGGTTGGGCGTGCATCTTCTGATGAATATCCAGCACAAGGTCCCGCAGCTCAGGGAAAACTGAAACGAGTACCAGTTCAAGTATTCCATATGCTAGTAGCTTCAAACAGATTGTAGACTGCAAATTCACAGTAACCAGCCGATACTTCATGGTCACAAATATCATTTGAATGATGAAAATAAATCACAGGGATTAGAGAAGGGTTTTACCTGAAGGAAATAATATATATCTCTTGTGGTACGGTGATACTGCTTATGCCCAATCAAGCTGACGAGAGCAGTTGGAGCTCCATCTGAGGAATGAACGAGGTAGGTTGTTAATTGTGTTCCTATACAGGACCCTTGTATCCAATTCACACAAGAATCTAGAAAACATGATGACCAGTAAAATTAAACTAAAAAAGTGGCATAAGATCCTAATTATTTGCAGAAAATCTACTACCAAGATCCAGGCCAATGTCGCTTGAGAAAGTCACCTACTATTTTTTTTTTTTTTAATCTTTTTTGGTGATCTCATGTAATCTTTATAAAAAAAGAAAAAAGAAAAAAAAAAAGAAGATATGCACCATTCTATTCCATATTTTGGTTAAAAAGCCCAACACATTAAATCCATTAATTTATTAAACTTCATGAAATTTAAATCAAACCAACACAAAAGACGGGTTGAAACATCCAAGTCACTGTAACATTGAGACATCAACATTATTACAGTATAATTCATAAATAAGGTAGTTTGCGGAGGCTATTGTAATAAACAAATGCCAAAAAGATGTACATACAAATGTATATGTATATATAATATAGACGAAAGGGAAGTGGAACATTTCAGTGACTTGCTTCTACTAACCAAAAAGTGAAATTTTTTATTTATTTATTACAAGCACAGATAAACCAAGCACATGACAGTCAGAGACCAAGGTTTTCAGAACATAATGTATGGGCAGCCTACATCCTTTCTTTTTTCTTTCTTTTTTTTCAGTCGAAAGGAAATAGATAGGCACCCTATATCATATGTGGTATACCATACATTTATACAAAAATAGGTAAACATTAATCATTGCCTAGCAAACAGAGAAAAACCATCCCAAACATAAAAGAATACATACTTATCAAAGATGTACCAAGACCAAAAAGAAAAGGAAAAGATAGGGAAGAGAAAAAGAAGGAAAAGCTTACTGAAGATCATTTTCTTGATATCACTAGCTCTACGAGCAGCCTCAAGCTGCTGCTCAAAAGAACCAAGTTTAGAGGCCCTACTCCTTGTAGTTTGAAAAGATCGCTGATGAGGTTCACAATCATCTATTTCAGTATGACTATTTAATCTCAGAAAGAATGTGCCATCGGGCCAAAGAACCTGACAAAGAAATCCATTATTAGAAGAAGCAAAATATTTGACGTTGATTCTTTGTCCATTCTTGCACTTTCACAATCAACTGCACCAAAGGTACTAACATAACAAAACACAGAAAAGTACATGCCAAACTTGAGAAATGATAATAGGATATGACCCATGCAAGTCATTGTAATTTCTGTGAAGTGTGAACAAAAGTGAATTCACACTTCTTTTTTTGGGAAGAAATGCCACCACAAGCTAGGTTGGTTGAAATAAAATGAAGTCTGCAATGTTGATTGGAGATAAATAAGAAAAAGGCATTACAGTGCACACAAAAGGAATTTTATCCTAATTATGCATAGGGTGGTAAATTAGCCAACTTTATCCTTAATTTGGATGCAAGCAAAAAGGAGACTACATATCTACACAAACAAGTACAACTCAAAAGTTAATATGAACTGTAAAAGACACCGTGCTATTGCATACAAGGTCTTAGGTTTCAACCATTGTTTAAATACATTCATATAACACTGGATGAAACTCACATTCAATTGAAAACAACCACCACCACCAACCAAACCAAACAAAACAAGAAGTGAAGAAATCAAAGTGATGGGTTAATAGACTCCAACATACCAAAAGTCATCCCAAAGTTCAATCAATAAATAGACAGCTAAGAGTTTTAGGCCCCAATTGGGTTCTGGATGACCCTCAAGAAGGCTCAGCTTGAACTGACCTTGGCACTGCCAATCTACGCCCCTAGTGACAAAAATGCCTGGGATGAAATATGTTCATCCAAAAGAAACAGACAGACACAAGTTTGACGCAACAGATGTCAAAAACCAAGATAAAACAGATTATAGAATGCGATCTTTGGTGTTGCCATATTCATTTAAAGCTTGGAATATAATGAAATTTCTCACAGCACCGTAAATCAGATCTTGCCTCACCAATTAAACGATTTCAGTAAAATAAAGATGTTAAAAAAATTGATCAGTCCTTACATCTTGGACCCACCGAATCCCTTGAGCAATAACATCATCTCTCCGGAGCCGCTGAATTTGCCCCAGGAGCCAGTCATCAATAGCGTCTTCCATCATTAACTGCAATATTTGCTTTGATATCCAGAAGACCTGTCTTCTGCACATTTAAATAAAAATAAAAAAATCTTTGAGGCTGAATGCTGATGAAACATGTTAAAGCATGATCACATGATCACATTTCACATAATCTTCCACACAGATCAATCAATCCACCTTGCTCAAATCATAAGGGATAAAACGGGTTGAGACTAATGGGAACCTCTATGCCATGATTGTGTGACATCTGGCTTTGAGCATTGAGCCAAAAATATATATATATATATATTAAAAACCACTCTGCTAGGGGGTGTCTACTGCAAGCAAATAAGTTTCAAATCTAGGCCTCCACTTGTGAAGATTGAGCAACAAAATATACAGCAACAAATTTCTGTTCTAACAAAATAAAAAGCAGCATCACACACCAGATATAAAATTTTAAATATAAATAAATAAAAACACTAACGATGAATTATGATAATTCCCAAGCAATTTTTGATTTTCAAATTATGAAGAAAACATGCAAGTAATCATGTAAGGAAAAGTCTAGCTTACCTTAGCCAGCCTTTTCTCTTTAGCTGAAACATCTATCAACTAAATTCAACACAGGTAAGCTTACATTAGGTGGTGTCCACTGCAAGGAAATAAGCACCAACAGAAGTTTAGACAACACGAAAGTACTGGCATCCAAGAACTAAGCAAGCCAAACAAAATATTTTTCTATAAACAGTTGATTACAGTTTCTTTCCTTTCATATACCTAAGAGCCCACCTTCGCAATAGCTGACATATGACAAGAACAATGAAGACTCACCGACAAGCTATTTTTACCACAATTGATATGGGGTGCCAGTAAAAGTTTTAGGGTGACAATAGTAGGTTTTCGTTGTTATTAAAGGCTTCTAAAGGTATGGGGCTTTAGAGCTTTCTACCATTGTGTAAAAGAGGTAAGGGTTAGGAGCTTAAAATAGATGAGAAAAAAGTAAAATTTTGGAGGCTGTTCTGGGCTGTGAACAACGCCCAAGAGTGGTACATGTGAACAATAATAGGAGCTTGTATTCAGTTATTAACTTACTTTTGGGTGATATGGATGGATAAAAAGATGGGTTATCAAGCTTAATAACATATGATTTCCAGGGTAAAAGGCCTAAACAGTGCAGAAAATCAAAGATGACAAGAAGTAGAAGAATAAGCCCAGTAACACGCCCAATCTACATTATGCCTCACTTAATGTTACAATTGTATCATACAATCCCAATTAGGCTTCAAAGCTGAGGAAAAAGTATATAAAACTTGGTTCATCTATGTAATTCTAACTCTAACAAGAGTTGGAATCCCTCTGTCGATTAGTAACCCATAAAAACCTATTAAATACCCATGATATAGATCCCAAAATCAATAGGTCCTCCTGCAAGTTAAAAGCTTACTTCTACTAATTCCATTCTCATCTTGGTTTTGTCTATAGTGGCATCCCTAATCAATTCTTGTGTAGAAAAATAATGTTTAAGAACAGCTGAACATTCTATTTCAGAAACCAAAGTAGGCCACTCCCAGATAGAAATTCTCTTCCATCTTCATCAGCATCCACTGCCCAGATAAAACTGCCAAAGGGCATCCCTATTTTAGCCATTGAGCTAAAAAAAAAAAAAAAATCTGTTTATTCTCCTTTGAGGAATCTCCCGGAACTCTTAACTGTTCATATGCCCATGAGTTATGTTCAATATTGGTTCAATAAGTTATGAAGAAAAACACATGTTAATCCTTTAACATGAAATCTCATCATAGACCAACATGTTTTCCGTGTTTAGAGGGAATCAATTAATTACACCTGATAGGATCAACAATTCAATTTAACTTCTCCAATCTTAGTCCAAGATGTCACTTTTTATCTTCTTTTTTCACTAGATCTTACTCAAGAGATAAAATGGCCATTACCTATCCAGAGAGAGAGAGAGAAAGAGGCTAAAATGGCAATAATCTTCAATTGTTCGCAAAGAAATAAATATGCATCAACTTTTCCATATACTTTCAAGCTTTAAGGTATATGACCAAAGATGGTGCTTGTGAAGGGGAGATCTAAGGTATATGTGAAGGTCATAAAGCAGAGAAGGAAACAAAATGCAGTCTTCTGACTGCTTGGTACCTCTGGTGGCACTACAACCGGATCCTCCAAGTGATCAGAGGATACTGGGAAACCTGAGGCAGGATATCCACCCAGGCTGACTGATGGAGATTCTCTCTCCGAACCATGTTTCTTCTCAGGATCTAAGCTTCTAATCTTCTCACCTCGTTTAACCACCCTAGGTGGAAAACCCTTTGCGTTCAACTCATTGTCCGAATGCCACCCACTAGCTTGCACAGTAGGTTCTACTTCCTCATGCTCATTAATTCCATCTTTATCACCTTCATCATTATCAGAAATGCTTTTTGCTGATTCTGTGCTATTTTGCCATGAAAGTTGTTTAATCATCTCAGCATTAAAGGATAAGTTCCTGCTTGAAATTGCAGGAGACACTTCATGTGGAGGGGAAGATGAACCAACAACTTTGCGCATTAAGCCATCTGAGACCCCTTTGAACTGGCGTACGATATCATCCACTGCATCATCCACGTTCACTGTTTGATTTCAACAAAAATGAATAAATGTCATTTTCAAAGAAAAAATATAGAGGGAAAAAAAATTCAATCAGCCAGATAAAGGACGTAATTAAAAAGAAAACTGTTAGCATCATGAGCAGATATGAAGATGTGATATGTCAATAGATGTATAACTGGTTGGATCACTAACTGACTTTATAAATTAAAATGTCCATCAGATTACTTCACCCATAATTCTTTTGAAATGAGTATTTGTTTGCTCAAATAATCATAAGTTGCTGGAAAGATAATGTTTGTGGATTTTGTTTGTCATAGCCACCTGGACAAGATTTTGATGTATGTTACACTTTCAGCTTGCCGAGTTTGAGAGAATTCTCTTCTTCTCCTTCATTTTTGCTGCTGTTGTTGTCGGCTTCATCTTCTTGATTCAGAAAATGCTGTTCTTTGGATATTTTGTGTATTATAATTGGTTTATGTGGCCTTAAAATTCTTTTTTTATTGCAATTTTTATCTGTTGACTTTTGCATTAATTTGTAATATTTTGTTGTCTCCTCTGTCCTGCACATAGTATGAAGTTTCAAGGGGTATAGTAGTTTCCTTTTGGTTTTGTGTATGTTTTATTATGGAAGATGTTTATTTGTATTGCATTGTTCTTGATGAACTACATGATTAATGAGTTAGGAGTTTCCTGACACACTAATGTAATTCTTCACTGTCAAATTGTTTCTGAACTCTATTGTAATGCAGAACATTATTTATACAAGCCCTGATTATCTGGAAACAAAGGACCTTCACTAACACAAAGTAACTTGGTAAAAATTGCCAAATGTTCTTCAGTTCTGGTCCAATATCAAGGTTGTGAATGAATGTGCATACCACTAAATCAATTTCATAATAAACAACGAGAAGTGTTCAAAAACAGATATTCATTTATTTTTCCACAAAATACCACATACAGACAAATAGAATCCAAACAGATAAGAAGCAAGGATGATAATTCAACCAGAAGGGAAGCTACATACCTGCCAGGGTTTTCATCACTGAAGATGATCTTCCAAAAGAGTAAATTCTTCATCAACAATAAAACAATTATTAGACTTGAACAAAAAATGTATAAGATAGTAGTATTATTAAACCAAACCAAACTAAGTCTTGTGTCCAAAGAAATGCAAACCTTTGAGGAAGCACTCAAAAAGTCCCACACTTCATGTTGTTCAGCAACATTAGCAATTGACAGCAGATCCTGGGAAATGCAGCATAATCAAAATAACAAGAATATGGAGAGGAACATTTATAGGGGATTTGCAGATGAGGGATATAATTATACTCTCAGATATTTGTCCAGCTGAATGCAGCGCTGATGAACAAAAGTATCCTCAGTGCTAGAGGAAAATATCCTTTTGGGAGGCAAATGTAATGTATAATTAGGAATGTCCTTAAGGTGACGATGTAATCTCTCAAAATTCCTATATCTGCTGACAAAATATCAAAAAAATAAGAAGAAAAAAAAAAAAACTGTGAATGTATAGGGGATTTGGAATGACCCAAAATCCACCAACATTATCTTTCCTGCAACTTATGATTATTTGAGCAAACAAATACTCATTTCAAAAGAATTATGGGTGAAGTAATCTGATGGACATTTTAATTTATACAGTCAGTTAGTGATCCAACCAGTTATACATCTATTGACATATCACATCTTCATATCTGCTCATGATGCTAACAGTTTTCTTTTTAATTACGTCCTTTATCTGGCTGATTGAATTTTATTTCCCTCTATATTTTTTCTTTGAAAATGACATTTATTCATTTTTGTTGAAATCAAACAGTGAACGTGGATGACGCAGTGGATGATATCGTACACCAGTTCAAAGGGGTCTCAGATGGCTTAATGCGCAAAGTTGTTGGTTCATCTTCCCCTCCACATGAAGTGTCTCCTGCAATTTCAAGCAGGAACTTATCCTTTAATGCTGAGATGATTAAACAACTTTCATGGCAACATAGCACAGAATCAGCAAAAAGCATTTCTGATAATGATGAAGGTGATAAAGATGGAATTAATGAGCATGAGGAAGTAGAACCTACTGTGCAAGCTAGTGGGTGGCATTCGGACAATGAATTGAACACAAAGGGTTTTCCACCTAGGGTGGTTAAACGAGGTGAGAAGATTAGAAGCTTAGATCCTGAGAAGAAACATGGTTCAGAGAAAGAATCTCCATCGGTCAGCCTGGGTGGATATCCTGCCTCAGGTTTCCCAGTATCCTCTGATCACTTGGCGGATCCGGTTGTAGTGCCACCAGAGGTACCAAGCAGTCAGAAGACTGCATTTTGTTTCCTTCTATGCTTTATGACCTTCACATATACCTTAGATCTCCCCTTCACAAGTGCCATCTTTGGTCATATTTTCTTCATTGCAGAATTGTCACCTTGGTGTTGTCTCTAAAATTTAGCCCATGTCAATCTAATTGACTCTCCCTAATGTCATCTGTCATGCTACTATTAATATTTGACCTTCCTGTTTGACTGCCAGAACTATTCTTGTCAGATGCTGCAGTTACAGTTATGCATATTTTGCTTCTATTGGTGCAAACATAGTTCTTATATGTGTTCCAATTGCTATGCATACACACATTTCCTTCCCCAACTGTACAATTCATTCTAAGATCTTATGTCTTGTCCAAACATTGCTCGAGTCTTTGGACCTGAAATTATTGATGAGAAACAAGTTAGATTGTAGCTCAGGGTTGAAGAATTTCAGCAATTAAAGGAAATTTGAAGAAGGAATTATCTTATGATGTTTACAAACCTGGTAAAAGCATGGGAGACCGAGAAGAAAAAATAAATAAATAAATAAAAGACAAATAAGAAAGAAAAAGTTGTTCCGTTATCAGAGAGTTATTGAATCTTAGGAATGGGATAGATGGGGATTCATATAGCGAATCATAAGATTTATTCAGGTTGCTGATTAAAATAGAAAGCTTGAAAGTATATGGAAAAGTTGATGCATATTTATTTCTTTGGGAACAATTGAAGATTATTGCCATTTTAGCCTCTCTCTCTCTCTCTCTCTCTCTCTCTCTGTGGATAGGTAATGGCCATTTTATCTCTTGAGTAAGATCTAGTGAAGAAAGAAGATAAAAAGTGACATCTTAATGCTTTATCTATAAAGTTTGGTTATTTATCAAAAAAAAAGTTAAATTGAATTGTTGATCCTATCAGGTGTAATTAATTGATTCCCTCTAAACATGGAAAACATGTTGGTCTATGATGAGATTTCATGTTGAAGGATTAAAATGTGTTTTTCTTGATAACAAGATTCTCGGTTGAAAGAAACTCAAAACCCCCAAAGCTGTTGGAAGTTGTCTTATGAGTTCACAAACTATTATTTCCAGATGCCGAATTAACCACAAGAAAACAGTAAATTATGTTATAAGTATAGTTGATTGAATTTATTAAATACTCAGAATTGCATTTTAGTGCATTGAAATGTAGAATACAGTTAACATTCAGAATCTGGGGTCTAGATTTCTGTCAAGTGGAGTTTAATCTATCATTTGTATTAATTTTCCTTGGGATTTGATTTAGAATTTCCGAGTGAATTGTATGATTAATAGCAATTATTCTGTCAAAAGAAAGGAATTCCACCTTGCTAACTATTGTCATTTGTAAAGTGCATGGAAAACTAATCAGTCACTGTTGGAGAGATGACAACTCTAATTATGGTGCTTTACAATTACATCTTCCGAACATTAATTCTCATGCTTCTTGTGAATTCTGATACTAGAGGAGGTTAAAAGCTTCTATAATTATAATCCCTTTTTCTTAATTTTTATGTCATTGATTCATAACTTATTGAACCAATATTGAGCATAACTCGTGGGCATATGAACAGTTAAGAGTTCCAGGAGATTCCTCAAAGGAGAATAAACAGATTTTTTTTTTTTTTTAATAGCTCAATGGCTAAAATAGGGATGCCCTTCGGCAGTTTTATCTGGGCAGTGGATGCTGATGAAGATGGAAGAGAATTTCTATCTGGGAGTGGCCTACTTTGGTTTCTGAAATAGAATGTTCAGCAGTTCAACATTAATTTTCTACACAAGAATTGATTAGGGATGCCACTATAGACAAAACCAAGATGAGAATGGAATTAGTAGAAGTAAGCTTTTAACTTGCAGGAGAACCTATTGATTTTGGGACCTATATCATGGGTATTTAATAGGTTTTTTTGGGTTACGAATTGACAAGGGATTCCAACTCTTATTAGAGTTAGAATTACGTAGATGAACCAAGTTTTATATACTTTTTTCTCAGCTTTGAAGCCTAATGGGGATTGTATGATACAATTGTAACATTAAGTGAGGCATAATGTAGATTGGGCGTGTTACTGGGCTTATTCTTCTACATCTTGTCATCTTTGATTTTCTGCACTGTTTAGGCCGTTTACCCTGGAAATCATATGTTATTAAGCTTGATAACCTATCTTTTTATCCATCCATGTCACACAAAAGTAAGTTAATAACTGAATACAAGCTCCTATTATTGTTCACATGTACCACTCTTGGGCGTTGTTCACAGCCCAGAACAGCCTTCAAATTTCTCATCTATTTTAAGCTCCTAACCCTTATCTCTTTTACACATTGGTAGAAAGCTCTAAAGTCCCATACCTTTAGAAGCCTTTAATAACAATGAAAACCTACTATTGTCACCCTATAAAACTTTTACTGGTGCCCTATATCAATGGTAAAAATAGCTTGTCAGTGAGTCTTCATTGTTCTTGTCATATGTCAGCTATTGCGAAGATGGGCTCTTAGGTATATGAAAGGAAAGAAACCTTAATCAACCTGTTTATAGAAAAATATTTTGTTTGGCTTGCTTGCTTGGTTCTTGGATGCCAGTCCTTTCGTGTTGTCTAAACTTCTGTTGGTGTTTATTTCCTTGCATTGGACACCACCTAATGTAAGCTTACCTGTGTTGAATTTAGTTGATAAGATGTTTCAGCTAAAGAGAAAAGGCTGGCTAAGGTAAGCTAGACTTTTCCTTACATGATTACTTGCATGTTTTCTTCATAATTTGAAAATCAAAAATTGCTTGGGAATTATCATAATTCATCGTTAGTGTTTTTATTTATTTATATTTAAAATTTTATATCTGGTGTGTGATGCTGCTTTTTATTTTGTTAGAACAGAAATTTGTTGCTGTATATTTTGTTGCTCAATCTTCACAAGTGGAGGCCTAGATTTGAAACTTATTTGCTTGCAGTAGACACCCCCTAGCAGAGTGGTTTTTAATATATATATATATATATTTTTGGCTCAATGCTCAAAGCCAGATGTCACACAATCATGGCATAGAGGTTCCCATTAGTCTCAACCCGTTTTATCCCTTATGATTTGAGCAAGGTGGATTGATTGATCTGTGTGGAAGATTATGTGAAATGTGATCATGTGATCATGCTTTAACATGTTTCATCAGCATTCAGCCTCAAAGATTTTTTTATTTTTATTTAAATATGCAGAAGACAGGTCTTCTGGATATCAAAGCAAATATTGCAGTTAATGATGGAAGACGCTATTGCTGACTGGCTCCTGGGGCAAATTCAGTGGCTCCGGAGAGATGATGTTATTGCTCAAGGGATTCGGTGGGTCCAAGATGTAAGGACTGATCAATTTTTTTAACATCTTTATTTTACTGAAATCATTTAATTGGTGAGGCAGATCTGATTTACGGTGCTATGAGAAATTTCATTATATTCCAAGCTTCAAATGAATATGGCAACACCGAAGATCGCATTCTATAATCTGTTTTATCTTGATTTTTAACATCTGTTGCGTCAAACTTGTGTCTGTCTGTTTCTTTTGGTTGCACATTTCATCCCAGGCATTTTTGTCACTAGGGGCATAGATTGGCAGTGCCAAGGTCAGTTCAAGCTGAGCCTTCTTGAGGGTCATCCAGAACCCAATTGGGGCCTAAAACTCTTAGCTGTCTATTTATTGATTGAACTTTGGGATGAGTTTTGGTATGTTGGAGTCTATTAACCCATCACTTTGATTTCTTCACTTCTTGTTTTGTTTGGTCTGGTTGGTGGTGGTGGTTGTTTTCAATTGAATGTGAGTTTCATCCAGTGTTATATGAACGTATTTAAACAATGGTTGAAACCTAAGACCTTGTATGCAATAGCACGGTGTCTTTTACAGTTCATATTAACTTTTGAGTTGTACTTGTTTGTGTAGATATGTAGTCTCCTTTTTGCTCGCATCCAAATTAAGGATAAAGTTGGCTAATTTACCACCCTATGCATAATTAGGATAAAATTCCTTTTGTGTGCACTGTAATGTCTTTTTCTTATTTATCTCCAATCAACATTGCAGACTTCATTTTATTTCAACCAACCTAGCTTGTAGTGGCATTTCTTCACAAAAAAAGAAGGGGGAATTCACTTTTGTTCACACTTCACATAAATTACAATGACTTTCATGGGGCATATCCTATTATCATTTCTCAAGTTTGGCATGTACTTTTCTGTGTTTTGTTATGTTAGTACCTTTGGTGCAGTTGATTGTGAAAGTGCAAGAATGGACAAGGAATCAACGCCAAATATTTTACTTCTTCTAATAATGGATTTCTTTGTCACGTTCTTTGGCCCGATGGTACATTCTTTCTGAGATTAAATAGTCATACTGAAATAGATGATTGTGAACCTCATCAGCGATCTTTTCAAACTACAAGGAGTAGGGCCTCTAAACTTGGTTCTTTTGAGCAGCAGCTTGAGGCTGCTCGTAGAGCTAGTGATATCAAGAAAATGATCTTCAGTAAGTTTTTCCTTCTTTTTCTCTTCCCTATCTTTTCCTTTTCTTTTTGGTCTTGGTACATCTTTGATAAGCATGTATTCTTTTATGTTTGGAATGGTTTTTCTCTGTTTGCAAGGCAATGATTAATGTTTACCTATTTTTGTATAAATGTATGGTATACCCCGTATATGATATAGGGTGCCTATCTATTTCCTTTCTACTGAAAAAAAAAGAAAGAAAAAAGAAAGGATATAGGCTGCCCATACATTATGTTCTGAAAACCTTGGTCTCTGACTGTCATGCGCTTGGTTTATCTGTGCTTGTAATAAATAAATAAAAAATGTCACTTTTTGGTTAGTAGAAGCAAGTCACAGAAATGTTCCACTTCCCTTTCGTCCATATTATATATACATATACATATGTATGTACATCTTTTTGGCATTTGTTTATTACAATAGCCTCAGCAAACTACCTCATTTATGAATTATACTGTAATAATGTTATGTCTCAATGTTACAGTGACTTGGATGTTTCAACCCGTCTTTTGTGTTGGCTTGATTTAAATTTCATGAAGCTTAATAAATAAATGGATTTAACGTGTTGGTCTTTTTAACCAAAATATGAATAGAATGGTGCATATCTTTATTTTTTTTTATAAAGATTACATGAGATCACCAAAAAAGATTTTTTTAAAAAAAGTAGTAGGTGACTTTCTCAAGTGACATTGGCCTGGATCTTGGTAGCAGATTTTCTGCAAATAATTAGGATCTTATGGCACTTGTTTAGTTTAATTTTACTGGTCATCATGTTTTCTAGATTCTTGTGTGAATTGGATACAATGGTCCTGGATAGGAACATAATTAACAACCTACCTCATTCATTCCTCAGATGGAGCTCCAACTGCTCTCGTCAGCTTGATTGGGCATAAGCAGTATCACCGTACCGCAAGAGATATATATTATTTCCTTCAGGTAAAACCCTTCTTAATCCCTGTGATTTATTTTCATTATTCAAATGATATTTGTGACCAAGAAGTATCGGCTGGCGTACTGTGAATTTGCAGTCTACAATCTGTTTGAAGCAACTACATATGGAATACTTGAACTGGTACTCGTTTCAGTTTTCCTTGTGCTGCGGGACCTTGTGCTGGATATTCATCAGAAGATGCACACCCAACCTGAATAGCAAGAGTTTCCATTTTTCTTCACACTTACCCATCATTCATTCCGAGAGTGGATAGTTAATTTCCCGATAACCCTGAGGGTCAAAAGATGCATTCATCCAAGATTGGCAAGATAAACTGACTCGGATATTCATTGCCCCTTGACTGCTTTGTGGTGATTTTCTTTTCCTCAATGGAGAGAGAAATGGGATTTTGATAAATGTACAAAAATTGCTTCTAGGATGCGGGAAATAGTTTTTCTGTATCCCTGTCTTCTAACTGTACAGGAATGGACAATTAGAATTTGAATAGAAAGTCCTCTTGCTGAAAATGTTGATTTACTTGAACAACACACCCTTTGATGGGAATTTTGTATTGTTTTTTATTATTTTTATTTTTATGGTTGCTGAATAAAAAATTACAACCAGTGCTGGTCTCTCTATTCGTTCCCCATGTTAGTAATTTTTCTTTTTTTGAAAAAATAAATAAAAATGTCGGATTGCTTTTATTTATGAGAGCATCTCCAATGCTTAACCAAAATTTTCACCAAATTTGAGTTAGAAGAAGCCAATTTTCTCAATTTGATATCACTGACTCCAACGGTGCATCAAAAGGGGGAGGGGCGACCGGTTGGTCGACTGGCCGGTCGACCGGTAAGAACATTTTTTTTTTTTTACCTGTTTGAACCTTTTTTGACCGATTTAAACCCACTATTTGAAAGGAAACCGGTCGACCGATTGGTCAACCGGCCGGGCAACCGGCTGGTTGACCGGTTCAACTCTTCCAACGGTCAGAACAGTAATTTGGTAAAATCTGCAGCTTATTCTCAGTTTGATGATTTTTTTGTTAAATTCTTATTTTGATATCAATTTGGTGAAACGGTTGGAGCACAAAAAAGTGCTTTTTTCATCAAAATTTAAATTTGATGCCAAGTTTGGTTCACCGTTGGAGATGGTCTGACATTTCAAAAAACTCGAGATATTATGTAATACCCTCTTTAGTTTCCATAACCAATATCTGCTGCTGCCAACCCTTGAACACCTAACATATGGCTTTCACATGGCTTGAGAACCACATAGCAGCTGCCAGGGTTCCATGAATGGGTTGGTGTTGATTACCTCTATCTGTTTACTTTTACTGCAATATCCTTCTTTACTTTGTTTTGTTTTTTGTATTTTTTTTTTTTAACATACTTTGTTGTTGTGTTTTTGAATTATGTGATAGGAACAACTGATAAAAAGTCTGTAAAATTGTTGATTTGTACAACATTATTCTTTTATATAATATTAGGGTGGAATGAGTTTTTAAAAGTTGAGGCGAAATATGCTATCTGTAGAAGTTTATTATGCACGAGCATAATCTTTTTATTGGATATCAGCCAATAATCTTTTATTGGAGATCAGCGATTAACAATTATAACAAAGAGACCTATTGAACGTGGTGTCAGTTATGCAAATCAGTGCCAAATTTTATGTAACACATGCTTAACAAAGCGTACATAAAATTAATCCCTTAAAATTAGCAAAACTGCATTTGTTCTTACATGAAGGCAAGCAATATCAGTAGTGTGTGAACAAATCACACATTGAAACTTAAAAAAGGTTGCCAAATGGGCCGGTGAGAGTTTCTCGAAGATTGGAGTACAGGGCAAAGAGAGAGTATTGGCGGAGATTAGCAACCTCATACCACGAATTGAGGACCTCCTCGTTCTTGTCGGTGCCTGAGAAAGCCAACTGTATGCCCAGGTTGCAGTCAATAGCACCACCACTGCCTTTGCAGTTTGAAGTTGGAATTGCAGAGTCTGTATGGTTTAGGCAAACTACAGACTTCCCAGTGCATGAGGCACACCCAAACTTCTTCCAATACAAGTTTTGAAGAGTGCCCTTTTGGAATTCAAGCACCTGTCATGGAACAACATAAATAACTAGCTTCAATACTAGTATGCAAAACAAAAATTATTAGGTGGATTGGCAAATCAAGCATGGCCGTCACGGCGTGTTAAAGCATTTTCAAAATATATTTGTATATATATGTTTTTTGATTATTTTGAAAAGTTGAATATTGTTATTGTTGTCTGAATTAAGAGAGAGGTATGACTATTGAGTTTTAAACCAAAGAGTTATGACCATTAGGTTTAAATTCATTTGTGCATAACATAGTCGGACAACAATTATTAAGACATGGCTTGATTGTATCTTGGAGGTAGATTTGTTGTAACTTACTTACACATCAGATTTGACTGAATTGGTCTTACCAGAGTAAAGCTAGTTACTGTGTTTGTCATATCTGCAACAAACATGGGCACTGATCTTGCTGCATATTGCCGCCCTGCAAACGCCACCATATACCCACATGCCATATTCTGCATATATATATATATATATATTCATAAAAATCACAAAAGAAATTAATTACATTTTCTTTCAATTCATTAAAATGATTCGAACTTTATTGGAAACATAGAACAAATAATTAAAAGATGACTAGTTCATGAAATTCATGGAGATTATTATGGCAGCCAAAAAAAAAAAATTTCATTTCTAGAGATAAAATTGTCCAACATTAAAGAAATTTGAACTTTATTGGAAACATAATTTTTTTCAAAATAATAATTTAAAAAAATTCTGTGTTCTTAGCACAACTGTTAAAAAATAGAAAAAAAGATCATAGAAAAACTTCAACAAAGACTAGTTCAATCAAGTTTGTGAAATTTGTTGAAAATTTTTCAAGTATATTGTCTTGCAGCCAAACAAGTTTTCTAAATTCTGGAGATAAAATCATCAACAAACTCAAAAATTTAGACGATAACAAGTACGTACCGGATTGAATTGGGTGCCATTGAGGGTGAGGAGAGAAATCTCATCCACCTTATGCCTGAACATGGCAAGTTGAGCAGTGCTGCCAGCGAGGAGAAGACGGTGATCACAAGGTGAAAGTTGAGTCTCATTGAAAATGAAGGACTCTTTTGTCGAGAAAGCAAGACCGAAGGTAAAACCATCATATCTCTGAACCTTTGCATCTAAACAAGGATCAAATACATGATTTGTGTCCTATGCTTTGGCTTGGATCATCATCAATGTCATTATCGCAATGTGTGTTACCATAATTGCCCTCACCATGGCAGGTAATCTTCTTCCTTGAAAAAAAAAGTTTGATGTTTGTAAAGGAATCAAATAATAATTAGGAAAGTTCAAGGAAAAAAAAACAAAGAAAAGGAAAAAACAATGTTTGGAGTGTTTTCATCACAACCCAAATCAAGAATTTACAATAACCTCAACAAAACCACAATGAAGAACTCAACCATGTAATATAAATAGCAAAATCATATGCATATATATATTGAAAATGTTACATATCATCATCATTAGGTTGAATTAAAAAAGGTTGACCCAAATAAAAAAAATTAAAAGAAAAGGAATTGCAAAAATTAAACCACAATGTTACATAACATGAACATGGAACTGCAAAAATTCTTTAAAAGAAAAGGAAAGAAAATTGAAACCCTAGATTCAAAATATACCCAATAAATCAATCCTAAGACCCCATTGAACTCACCACAACCGGAAAATTATTGGCGATCTCCTTTCCAAAGGCTTTAATGTTCTCTAACCTCTACAAAACTTTTCTTAAATTAATAATCACCTTGATTTCTTTTTGTTGATCTGAAACAGAGAGAAGGGACAAAGTATAAGAATTTAATCGAGGTGGGTTAAACAGATTTAATAAAATTGATGATTTGATTTTCTATGTTGTTTGATTCGAAATTGTAATTGTGAAAGCAATTTGTTGGGTTTTTTTCTTTTTCTTACCTGTGAAGAAACTGCAGGGGTATTGAAGGATCCGAGGGCGCGAAACGGTTATTCCATAGGCCACTTGGATCTTGTCCCAGGAACGGTTATGGAAGTTGATGAAAATATTTAAGTTCATATTTACTAAAATACCCTCTTTCTAAGGTTATTTTACTTCAATGATTTAGGGAGGAATTAAAAAAGGTAAAATATGAATAAATTATATCAATCTTTCACTTAGTTTCATACATTTTTTTCTCTTTTTGTTTTTAAATTTCTTTTCAAATTCATAAATCAAACATTAGCTAAAGAAATATTTGACTCGGCCTTAGTAATGGGCCAAGTCTGTCCAACACTAAGAGCTTATTTGGGAATTAATTTTGTTAGTGATTTTTTAATTTTTTTTTTAAAAAAACATGTAAAAATAAAAAAAATAATTTAACAATTTATAATGAATTTTTAATTTTTAAATTAAAATATTTAATTCCAAACATAGCCCAAAACTTAAGGCATAGGTTCATAAATTTTGACTGATCAATAGGTAAGGCTTGGGTCAACCCATCCTGAAACCTAAACTCTACTCATGGACTTAAAAGTGTGGGCTTGTAAGATTAGTGAAAGGCTTAGCCCTAATCAGACCTAAATTCAAGTTTTTTTTTTTATTACTTTTATAATTTATTGACAAAAAGAGGGAAAAAAAATTATAATACAAAATTTTGGATTTTTTTGATCGGTTTAATGGATTGGGGAGCAATCCAACCCTTTGACAGAGGCTAACTCATATATTGGGGTGGCCTAACACGGCCCATCCTCCAACTCGGCCAAGATTGTGGTTTTGGTTTTTTTTTTAACAAATGGCATATGTACGTATGAAAGAGGTAAATTATGTAAATAGTCCTTGTAATTTATATGATGCGTCAATTTAGTTCTTATAGTTTCAATTTGCTCGATTTTATCCCTTAATTCAACGGATTATGTCATTTTAGTCCAATAAATAACGATTGTTAAGTTAATTTAACAAAAGGTCAAACAATGTGTCAATTTGGTTCATGTACTTTACATAATGTGTCAATTTGGTCATTGTAGTTTCAATTTTCTCAATTTTGACAGGGACTGAATTGACACATTGTTTGACTTTCCATTAAATTAACTTAACATGTTGGAACAATCTTTTGTGTATATAAAATAACTTGAAATAAATTCAAACAAAATAAATAAATAACCTACCAGATTTATTTATCGAACCGAATTAAAATTAAGATCAAGTCGAGTGTGTGATACTCTGTCCTTAAGACAGATTCGCCCCGCTACGGTACTTACGGTTGAGTGGCGTCTATCTCCCAGGATACAATGATCTTCACAAATTGTAGTAGTACTCCAAACAATTTGTTCGGCGAACCAAACCTGTGTTCTAACTCTCTGAATTTTATTCTAATACTAAAATGAAGAATAATACACCAATGCACCAAAGATTACAAACTGGACAGCAAGAAATATTTCAGACTGATTTTTCCGAGGGGTCAAACACATTGCTAGTAAGTTGGTATTTATAGGCAACAAGATCACCCGAACAGATGCAATACCGAAGTCAAACAGGTGCACAACTATTCACTATTTGAATTTATGAATTAACCGTTGGTCAAAACAAAATTTCAAACAAATGAAAAGTAGCCGTTGCACAGGATAACCTTTCAAACAATTTGAAGAAGAACCGTAGGTGGACTAATATTCAAAATAGTTGGAATATATATATTATTAAACTATTTAGAATAGTTTAATCAAATAAAGCCAAAAGTTGAATAGATTTATTAAAACCTTGAATAGGATATAAATATAAATCTATTTGACAAACTTTAGGAAACCACTATTTGAATTTAGAATTAAATTAAATTCCCAAAATTACAAACTTTAAGAAACCACTTAGGAATCCAAAATTTGAATTTAGAATTAAATTAAATTCCCACAATAATTTTTATTGAAAAAATTCAAAAGAATTTTATCTAAAAAATTAATGTTAGACCCGAAAACGACGTCATCTTCCCATTCACTCATAAATGGTTTTGACGTTCCATCTTCATCGTGTGACTTGCCACGCGTCAAGGAACACTTCACCTCTTTGGACCCACCCTAAAAGACGTTTGGGGTCCACCCAAATTGGGCTAAAAAAATATGCCTATATAAAACCATTTTTCCAACAATCCCCCACATGAATGGAAGTTGACGTAGAGAAAATGCAACAACATGATCTAATCAGAGAGTTTAGAAAATCGGAAATATTCTACAAAGGATAGGTAGCTTTTGGCTTTGAACTTTCCCTTATGAGACACTATCGGATTTACTAGCTAACTAGTGAACATGATGTCTTGAACTGTTTAGCCGTTTGTGTAAACCAAGACAATAGAACTCACACAGTATATCCCTAGACACAGTTTAGTTCTCACTATTGTGTTCATTTTGGCCCTGAACAACCTGGTCTTCATGAGTGCTCTAAAGACTTGTAGCCTTTCACAAATCTTATAGAACCGGCCCAGTTCACACTCATATAGGTGATTCTTATGAAGAGTATCCTGCTATACTCCACTAGGTTAACCTAGATATAAGAATCATTAAAAGTTTTACTTAACCTAAAACGCTGCAGACATCACTATTTTCATCAAAGAAATGGGTAGGAGTTAGACTCCCCAGTGATCCTTCTGAGCCATTCACAACTCGGTTGTCCCTTTGAACCTAGATCTTGGGATCTCCAGTCAACTAGGTTGGGTTGCCGTTGTGGTAACTCTTATTTAATAGGCTTAAGTCTCATTCCCCTCGATGAATTCTCAACTAACTCTCTTGCTAACCCTTTGGTTAGTGGATCCGCTATGTTGTCTTTAGACTTAACATATTCTATGGAAATAATTCCATTAGAGAGTAGTTGTCTCACGGTGTTATGTCGACGACGAATGTGTCGTGACTTACCGTTATACATATGACTCTGTGCTCTACCTATAGCTGATTGACTATCGCAATGTATGCATATAACAAGCACCGGTTTTGGCCATATTGGAATATCTTCAAGGAAGTGGCGAAGCCATTCTGCCTCTTCCCCAGCTTTGTCTAAAGCTATGAATTCAGATTCCATAGTAGACCTAGCAATACAAGTCTGTTTGGCAGATTTCCAAGATACAGCCGCACTGCTAAGAGTAAAGACATACCCACTGGTGGACTTCGAGTCTTTAGTATCCGATATCCAATTTGCATCACAGTATCCTTCAAGTACTGCTGGATATCTAGTATAATTAAACCCAATGTTACGAGTAAATCGGAGATATCTTAGAACCCTTATCATTGCTTTTCAGTGTTCTACTCCCGGATTACTCGTATATCTACTTAATTTACTTACTGCATAAGCTATATCTGGGCGAGTGCAGTTCATCAAGTACATTAAGCTTCCAATATTTTGGGCATACTCTAATTGAGAAATACTTTCTTGTACATTCTTAGAAAGATACAAATTCACATCTACAGGTGTTCTAGCAAGATGATCATCATCTTTGCGGAATTTGTCAAGTATTTTCTCAATGTAATAAGATTGTGACAAAGCATATCCTTCTAATGTTTTGGTAATTTTCATACCAAGTATTACATCAGCAATGCCTATGTCCTTCATGTCAAAATGTTTATTCAACATTTTCTTGGTAGTTTTAATCATGTATTATTACTACCAATGATGAGCATATCATCTACATAAAGACATACAATGACATAACCTTTATCTGTGTTTTTAATATAAACACATTTGTCACACTCATTAATTTTAAATCCATTTGACATCATTGCCTTGTCAAATTTCTCATGCCATTGTTTTGGCGCTTGTTTTAAACCATATAATGATTTAACCAATTTACACACTTTCTTTTCTTTCCCTGAAACAGGGAAAACCCTTCTGGTTATTCCATGTAAATTTCTTCATTTAACTCACCATTTAAGAAAGCGGTTTTAACATCCATTTGATGAATTTCTAGATTGTATAGAGATGCAATGGCAATTAGCATTCTAATGGATGTTATTCTAGTAACCGGTGAGTATGTGTCAAAGTAATCTAAACCTTCTTTTTGTCTAAAACCTTTGACTACAAGTCTTGCCTTATATTTGTCTATTGATCCATCCGCTTTCAATTTTCTTTTGAAAATCCATTTGTACCCAAGAGGTTTACAACCTGGTGGCAAATCCACCAATTCCCAAGTGTGATTTTGCAAGATGGATTCAACTTCACTGTTGACAGCTTCTTTCCATAAAGGAGCCTCAGGACTGGACATAGCCTCTTTATAAGTTAAAGGCTTATTTTCTAATAAATATGTTAGAAAATCTGGACCAAAAGATTTTAAGGTTCTAGCACGTTTACTATGCCTAGGTTCCTCTTCCTCATTTTGATCTAACGCTTGTTCTTAATCATGTTCTTAATCATGAGATCTTTTATTGTTACTAATCTCTTGTCCAGTCTTATTTGGAAATACATGTTCAAAGAAAGATGCATTTCGAGATTCAATAATAGTATTTGAGAGGGAGATTTATGATCTAGTTTGGGCCGAACAAGATTGGGCCGAGGTATTTGGCTTCAAGATTGTGCTGTGGTTTTGCTCGGTAATGGCAAAGGGCCTGCGGAGCCGAGCTACTTGGGCTCTTTGGTATGAAGGCCGGTCAAGTGAGAGCTCGGCAGAGACGTCCGTGGCCTAGAAGGGCTTCACGGTTCGTGCGTTGCTCGGTCGGAAGGCGCGCACCCATAGCTCGGCATGAAGATTCGTGCCTGAAGCTCGATAGGAAGGCCTTTGGTTGACCGGAATGACCAATCCCGTGCTCGATGTCGCCGGAATGCGGTCGAGCACGGCTGAAATGAAGCTCGGTTATTGGAAACACTTGGTCTTGAAGTGCAGTATGGCTGTTGGCGGCCGAGAAGCTGCAGCCCGGCTGCCGAGCTCCCAGTAAAGTGGGTTGGCAGTTTGGTTAGGTGGTGATTGCTGGATTTGTGCTGACAGATGGGATAGCAGCACCACGTGTCGAGAGACTAATGGGAGTAGATTTGGGGCGCAGAATGTATATAAGCGAGTCTGCGCCCCTCATGCTTGATAGATGACATTTTGGTGAGACATACACTAAACATAACTCAGTCCTCTCTCTCTCTCTATCCCTGTGTGTGTGTTCTAACTTGATCGTCGGAGGGGTTTTCCGGCCACACACCGTCGGGTAGCTCACCGTCGTTGTGCTCGCAGTGCGATCGGACAGACAGGAGCTTGGGAGAAAGGAGTGCGGGCTTGCCGAAATATTTGCTCCCCGTACAATTGGCACTGTCTGTGGGAAACTTTGAAAGACAAAACCTTGTCTTCCAGGCTCGTCTGATCGCCGTCCATGGCGAACATCGACGAGTTTCCGTTGTCCGCCATCGACGGAGTTACCCCGGAGTCAGGCAGACGGAGAGAAGGACATCCCGCCATCCTTCCAATGGCGGACCTGGAGACATTCCCAGAAGGACAATCGGGAGACGCGCGGGATAAGCGCGGGAGGAGCTATGGTCATTCACGGAGTCCAGACGGTCATCAGCGACGGAGAGAATCACACGCCAGACGTCTGGAACACAAGCTAAGGGACCAGGACGCCGTCATCCGGCGAATGGCGATGGAGATGGAGGAGCTGAAGTGGCACGTCAAAGGGAAGGGTGTAGCTGGAGTAGGAGACCACAGTGAGCGCACCCAACCCAGCCGTTCAGGCAGTCAGAGTCGGCGGCACACTCCGTCCATTTCTATTACCAGAAGTTACAAGGTTGGTGATTCCGATGTGCGCGCAGAAAAGTCTAGCGCGCAAGATAGCACGTACCAGCCCTCACGTCCGGAGACGACGTCGAGGTACTCCTATTCCGCTCGTTCAGAGGATTTGCGGGCAGTCTTAAAAGAACGAGCTCACCGGCGGGAGGCTCAGAGGGTGCCGGCGTTCCAGCGGCTATCCTACGGAGTTCACGCCAGCGAGGAGGTCGGAATGCCTTCACCCCACCTAGCAGCGCCACTCCATGTAGATACAGACTTGGCGAGGCTGAGCGCCACCCATTTCTCCGTGGAGATAGAAACAACGCCGCTTCCGGCAGGCTTCCACCAGCCTAAGTTCACACTCTACGACGGAAAGACTGATCCCTACATGCATATAAGCCACTTCCGACAGGTCATGGCCGGACATAGGTGGAATGACGCACTTATGTGCGTTATCTTCCCGTCAAGTTTAGGCGAACTGGGCTTGAAATGGTTTGAGAGGTTGCTGGAGGGGAGCATAGAAAGGTGGCATCAGTTGGCCGAAGCCTTTGTGACGCGCTTCAAAACCAACACCAAAACACCAAAGGAAGTTGATCACTTACTGAGTGTCAAGATGGAACCGAGCGACACATTGAAGGCATACAACTCCAGATATTGGGAGACCTTCAACGAGATCTTAGATTGCCCGGTCAACCTGGCAATCACCCAGTATAAGTGCGGTCTCCCGGTCGGACATAGGCTGAGGGACTCGCTTACAATGAACCAGCCGACATCCGGGGGGCAACTAATGCAGCGCATCAATGAGCACATCCGAGTAGAGGATGATGCAGTGACGTCCACCGTGGAGACAACCCCAGTGGCAACGAGCAAGTGGGCGACTGGGTTTTAGGGAAGCTCATGGGCAACGCACTAGTGCCCGGTGAAGGCAAGCTAGGGGCAAACTGGGAAGGGCCTTATAAGATAACCGAGCAAGGGGGCATACCACTTAGAAGATTTGGATGGCAAAGGCATACCCCGGCCATGGAATGCGGCCTTATGTAATTTTTTGAGAAAGGACTTGTTTCCCCTACACTTCTGAATGCAAATACTCTTTTTGTCAATGTAATAGAAGTGAATTACTTTTGCTGAAGAGCTTTGTTGTGTCTGAAATAATAGTGGATGAGGGGCCTACTCTTCTGTTCCAGTCGAGATGATTTACTCCGGCTGACGGGTTAATGATTTGTTCAAATCCGAGGTTCCAGCCGAGATGATTTACTCCGGCTGACGGGTTGATGATTTGTTCAACTCCGAGGTTCCAGCTAAGATGATTTACTCCGGCTAACGGGTTGATGATTTGCTCAACTCCGAGGGTCCAGCCGAGATGATTTACTTCGGCTGAGAGTTGATGATTTGCTCAACTCCGAGGTTCCAGCCGAGATGATTTACTCCAGCTGACGGGTTGATGATTTGCTCAACTCCGAGGTTCCAGCCGAAATGATTTACTCCGGCTGACGGTTGATGATTTGCTCAACTCCGAGGGTCCAGCCGAGATGATTTACTCCGGCTGAGGGTTGATGATTTGTTCAACTCCGAGGTTCCAGCCGAGATGATTTACTCCGGCTGACGGATTGATGATTTGTTCAACTCCGAGGTTCCAACCGAGATGATTTACTCCTGCTGACGGGTTGATGATTTGCTCAACTCCGAGGTCCAGCCGAGATGATTTACTCCGCTGAGAGTTGATGATTTGCTCAACTCCGAGGGTCCAGCCGAGATGATTTACTCCGGCTGACGGGTTGATGATTTTTTCAACTCTGTGGTTCCAGCCGAGATGATTTACTCCGGCTGACGGGTTGATGATTTGTTCAACTCCGAGGTTCCAGCCGAGATGATTTACTCCGGCTGACGGGTTAATGATTTGCTCAACTTCGAGGGTCCAGCCGAGATGATTTACTCCGGCTGAGAGTTGATGATTTGCTCAATCCGAGGTTCCAGCCGAGATGATTTACTCGGGTTGATGATTTGCTCAACTCCGAGGTTCCAGCCGAGATGATTTACTCCGGCTAGAGGAGTTGATGATTTGCTCAACTCTGAAGTTTCAGCCGAGCTAATGTTGCTCGCTAAAAAGGAAGTCGCGGATCGGACCTTGCTCACCTTCTTTGGAGTTCCTTAGCCGAGCTGATCTTGTCCGCCAAGGAGGAAGTCGCGGAGCGGACCTTGCTCGCCTTCTTTGGAGTTCCATGGCCGAGCTGATCTTGTCCGCCAAGAAGGAAGTCGCGGAGCGAACCTTGCTCGCCTTCTTTGGAGTTCCTTGGCCGAGCTGATCTTGTCCGCCAAGTAGGAAGTCGGGGAGCGGACCTTGCTCGCCTTCTTCGAAGTTGCTTGGCCGAGCAGATCTTGTCCGCCAAGAAGGAAGTCGCGGAGCGGACCTTGCTCGCCTTCTTTGGAGTTCCATGGCCGAGCTGATCTTGTCCGCCAAGAAGGAAGTCGCGGAGCGGACCTTGCTCGCCTTCTTTGGAGTTCCTTGGCCGAGCTGATCTTGTCCGCCAAGGAGGAAGTCGCGGAGCGGACTTTGCTCGCCTTCTTTGGAGTTCCTTGGCCGAGCTGACCTTGTCCGCCAAGAAGGAAGTCGCGGAGCGAACCTTGCTCGCCTTCTTTGGAGTTCCTTGGCCGAGTTGATCTTGTCCGCCAAGGAGGAACTTGCGGAGCGGACTTTGCTCGCCTTCTTTGGAGTTCCTTCGCCGAGCTGATCTTGTCCGCCAAGAAGGAAGTCGCGGAGCGGACCTTGCTCGCCTTCTTTGGAGTTCCTTGGCCGAGCTGATCTTGTCCGCCAAGGAGGAAATCGCGGAGCGGACCTTGCTCGCCTTCTTCGAAGTTCCTTGGCCGAGCTGATCTTGTCCGCCAAGCAAGAAGTCGCGGAGCGGACCTTGCTCGCCTTCTTCGGAGTTCCTTGGCCGAGCTGATCTTGTCCGCCAAGAAGGAAGTCGTGGAGCGGACCTTGCTCGCCTTCTTTGGAGTTCCTTGGCCGAGCTGATCTTGTTCGCCAAGGAGGAAGTCGCGGAGCGGACCTGCTCGCCTTCTTTGGAGTTCATGGCCGAGCTGATCTTGTCGCCAAGAAGGAAGTCGCGGAGCGGACCTTGCTCGCCTTCTTTGGAGTTCCTGGCCGAGCTGATCTTGTCCGCCAAGTAGGAAGTCGTGGAGCGGACCTTGCTCGCCTTCTTCGAAGTTCCTTGGCGAGCAGATCTTGTCCGCCAAGAAGGAAGTCGCGGAGCGGACCTTGCTCGCCTTCTTTGGAGTTCCATGGCCGAGCTGATCTTGTCAGCCAAGAAGGAAGTCGCGGAGCGGACCTTGCTCGCCTTCTTTGGAGTTCCTTGGCCGAGCTGATCTTGTCGCCAAGGAGGAAGCGCGGAGCGGACCTGCTCGCCTTCTTTGAGTTCCATGGCCGAGCTGATCTTGTCCGCCAATAAGGAACTTGCGGAGCGGACTTTGCTCGCCTTCTTTGGAGTTCCTTCGCCGAGCTGATCTTGTCCGCCAAGAAGGAAGTCGTGGAGCGGACCTTGCTCGCCTTCTTCAAAGTTCCTTGGCGAGCAGATCTTGTTCGCCAAGAAGGAAGTCGCGGAGCGGACCTTGCTCGCCTTCTTTGGAGTTCATGGCCGAGCTGATCTTGTCCGCCAAGAAGGAAGTCGCGGAGCGGACCTGCTCGCCTTCTTTGGAGTTCCTTGGCCGAGCTGATTTGTCCGCCAAGGAGGAAATCGCGGAGCGGACCTTGCTCGCCTTCTTCGAAGTCCTTGGCCGAGCTGATCTTGTCCGCCAAGCAAGAAGTCGCGGAGCGGACCTTGCTCGCCTTCTTCGGAGTTCCTTGGCCGAGCTGATCTTGTCGCCAAGAAGGAAGTCGTGGAGCGGACCTTGCTCGCCTTCTTTGGAGTTCCTTGGCCGAGCTGATCTTGTTCGCCAAGGAGGAAGTCGCGGAGCGGACCTTGCTCGCCTTCTTTGGAGTTCCATGGCCGAGCTGATCTTGTCCGCCAAGAAGGAAGTCGCGGAGCGGACCTTGCTCGCCTTCTTTGGAGTTCCTTGGCCGAGCTGATCTTGTCCGCCAAGTAGGAAGTCGTGGAGCGGACCTTGCTCGCCTTCTTCGAAGTTCCTTGGCCGAGCAGATCTTGTCCGCCAAAAGGAAGTCGCGGAGCGGACCTTGCTCGCCTTCTTTGGAGTTCCATGGCCGAGCTGATCTTGTCCGCCAAGAAGGAAGTCGCGGAGCGGACCTTGCTCGCCTTCTTTGGAGTTCCTTGGCCGAGCTGATCTTGTCCGCCAAGGAGGAAGTCGCGGAGCGGACCTTGCTCGCCTTCTTTGGAGTTCCATGGCCGAGCTGATCTTGTCCGCCAATAAGGAACTTGCGGAGCGGACTTTGCTCGCCTTCTTTGGAGTTCCTTCGCCGAGCTGATCTTGTCCGCCAAGAAGGAAGTCGGGAGCGGACCTTGCTCGCCTTCTTCAAAGTTCCTTGGCCGAGCAGATCTTGTTCGCCAAGAAGGAAGTCGCGGAGCGGACCTTGCTCGCCTTCTTTGGAGTTCCATGGCCGAGCTGATCTTGTCCGCCAAGAAGGAAGTCGCGGAGCGGACCTTGCTCGCCTTCTTTGGAGTTCCTTGGCCGAGCTGATCTTGTCCGCCAAGGAGGAAGTCGCGGAGCGGACTTTGCTCGCCTTCTTTGGAGTTCTTTGGCCGAGCTGACCTTGTCCGCTAAGAAGGAAGTCGCGGAGCGGACCTTGTTCGCCTTCTTTGGAGTTCCTTGGCTGAGTTGATCTTGTCCGCCAAGGAGGAACTTGCGGAGCGGACTTTGCTCGCCTTCGTTGGAGTTCCTTCGTCGAGCTGATCTTGTCCGCCAAGAAGGAAGTCGCGGAGCGGACCTTGCTCGCCTTCTTTGGAGTTCCTTGGCCGAGCTGATCTTGTCCGACAAGGAGGAAGTCGCGAAGCGGACCTTGCTCGCCTTCTTCGAAGTTCCTTGGCCGAGCTGATCTAGTCCGCCAAGCAAGAAGTCGCGGAGCGGACCTTGCTCGCCTTCTTCGGAGTTCCTTGGCCGAGCTGATCTTGTCCGCCAAGAAGAAAGTCGCGAAGCGGACTTTGCTCGCCTTTTTGGAGTTCCTTGGCCGAGCTGATCTTGTCCGCCAAGAAGGAAGTCGCGGAGCGGACCTTGCTCGCCTTCTTTGGAGTCCTTGGCCGAGCTGATCTTGTCCGCCAAGTAGGAAGTCGCGGAGCGGACCTTGCTCGCCTTCTTTGGAGTTCCTTGGCCGAGCTGATCTTGTCCGCCAAGAAGGAAGTCACGGAGCGGACCTTGCTTGCCTTCTTTGGAGTTCCTTGGCCGAGCTGATCTTGTCCGCCAATAAGGAAGTCGCGGAGCGGACCTTGCTCGCCTTCTTTGGAGTTCCTTGGCCGAGCTGATCTTGTCCACCAAGAAGGAAGTCGCGGAGCGGACCTTGCTCGCATTCTTTGGAGTTCCTTGGCTGAGCTGATCTTGTCTGCCAAGAAAGAAGTCGCGGAGCGGACTTGCTCGCCTTCTTTGGAGTTCCTTGGCCGAGCTGATCTTGTCCACCAAGAAGGAAGTCGCAGAGCGAACCTTGCTCGCCTTCTTTGGAGTTCCTTGGCCGAGCTGATCTTGTCCGCCAAGAAGGAAGTCGCAGAGCGGACCTTGCTCGCCTTCTTTGGAGTTCCTTGGCCGAGCTGATCTTGCTCGCCAAGAAGGAAGTTGCGGAGCGGACCTTGCTCGCCTTCCTTGGAGTTCTTGCCGAAGAAAGTGGATCACCGAGCAAAAAACCTAGCCCGGCCTTGTAATGTAATCCCAGTCACGCTAGCGCGGACGGAATTAAGGGGCAATTGAGAGGGAGATTTATGATCTAGTTTGGGCCGAACAAGATTGGGCCGAGGTATTTGGCTTCAAGATTGTGTCGTGGTTTTGCTCGGTAATGGCAAAGGGCCTGCGGAGCCGAGCTACTTGGGCTCTTTGGTATGAAGGCCGATCAAGTGAGAGCTCGGCAGAGACGTCCGTGGCCTAGAAGGGCTTCACGGTTCGTGCGTTGCTCGGTCGGAAGGCGCGCACCCATAGCTCGGCATGAAGATTCGTGCCTGAAGCTCGGTAGAAAGGCCTTTGGTTGACCGGAATGACCAATCCCGTGCTCGATGTCGCCGGAATGCGGTCGAGCACGGCTGAAATGAAGCTCGGTTATTGGAAGCACTTGGTCTTGAAGTGCAGTATGGTTGTTGGCGGCCGAGAAGCTGCAACCCGGCTGCCGAGCTCCCAGTAGAGTGGGCTGGCAGTTTGGTTAGGTGGTGATTGCTGGATTTGTGCTGACAGATGGATAGCAGCACCACGTGTCGAGAGACTAATGGGAGTAGATTTGGGGCGCAGAATGTATATAAGCGAGTCTGCGCCCCCCATGCTTGATAGATGACATTTTGGTGAGACATACACTAAACATAACTCAGTCCTCTCTCTCTCTCTATCCCTGTGTGTGTGTTCTAACTTGATCGTCGGAGGGGTTTTCCAGCCACACACCGCCGTGTAGGTCACCGTCGTTGTGCTCGCAGGTCGATCGGACAGACAGGAGCTTGGGAGAAAGGAGTGCGGGCTTGCTGGAATATTTGCTCCCCGTACAATTGGCGCCGTCTGTGGGAAACTTTGAAAGACAAAACCTTGTCTTCCAGGCTCGTCTGATCGCTGTCCATGGCGAACAACGACGAGATTCCGTTGTCCGCCATCGACGGAGTTACCCCGGAGTCAGGCAGACGGAGAGAAGGACATCCCGCCATCCTTCCAATGGCGGACCTGGAGACATTCCCAGGAGGACAATCGGGAGACGCGCGGGATAAGCACGGGAGGAGCTATGGTCCTTCACGGAGTCTAGACGGTCATCAGCGACGGAGAGAATCACACACCAGACGTCTGGAACACAAGCTAAGGGACCAGGACGCCGTCATCCGGCGAATGGCGGCGAAGATGGAGGAGCCGAAGCGGCACGTCAAAGGGAAGGGTGTAGCAGGAGTGGGAGACCACAGTGAGCGCACCCAACCCAGCCGTTCAGGCAGTCAGAGTCGGCGGCACACTCCGTCCATTTCTATTACCAGAAGTTACAAGGTTGGTGATTCCGATGTGCGCGCAGAAAAGTCCAGCGAGCAAGATAACACTTACCAGCCCTCACGTCTGGAGACGACGTCGAGGTACTCCTATTCCGCTCGTTCAGAGGATTTGCGGGCAGTCTTAAAAGAACGAGCTCACCGGCGGGAGGCTCAGAGGGTGCCGGCGTTCCAGCGGCTATCCTACGGAGTTCACGCCAGCAAGGAGGTCGGAATGCCTCCACCCCACCTAGCAGCGCCAGTCCATGTAGATACAAACTTGGCGAGGCTGATTGCCACCCTTTTCTCCCTGGAGATAGAAACAACGTCGCTTCCGGCAGGCTTCCACCAGCCTAAGTTCACACTCTACGACGGAAAGACTGATCCCTACATGCATATAAGCCACTTCCGACAGGTCATGGCCGGACATAGGTGGAATGATGCACTTATGTGCCTTATCTTCCCGTCAAGTTTAGGCGAACTGGGCCTGAAATGGTTTGAGAGGTTGCCGGAGGGGAACATAAAAAGGTGGCATCAGTTGGCCGAAGCCTTTGTGACGCGCTTCAAAACCAACACCGAAACACCAAAGGAAGTTGATCACTTACTGAGTGTCAAGATGGAACCGAGCGACACATTGAAGGCATACAACTCCAGATATTGGGAGACCTTCAACGAGATCTTAGATTGCCCGGTCAACCTGGCAATCACCCAATATAAGTGCGGTCTCCCGGTCAGACATAGGCTGAGGGACTCGCTTACAATGAACTAGCCGACATCCGGGGGGCAACTAATGCAGCGCATCAATGAGCACATCTGAGTAGAGGATGATGCAGCGACGTCCACCGCGGAGACAACCCCAGTGGCAACGAGTAAGTGGGCGACTGGGTTTTAGGGAAGCTCATGGGCAACGCACTAGTGCCGGGCGAAGGCAAGCTAGGGGCAAACTGGGAAGGGCCTTATAAGATAACCGAGCAAGGGGGCATACCACTTAGAAGATTTGGATGGCAAAGGCATACCCCGGCCATGGAATGCGGCCTTATGTAATTTTTTGAGAAAGGACTTGTTTCCCCTACACTTCTGAATGTAAATACTCTTTTTGTTAATGTAATAGAAGTGATTTACTTTTGCTGAAGAGCTTTGTTGTGTCCGAAATAATAGTGGATGAGGGGCCTACTCTTCTGTTCCAGCCGAGATGATTTACTCCGGCTGACAGGTTGATGATTTGTTCAACTCCGAGGTTCCAACCGAGATGATTTACTCCGGTTGACGGGTTGATGATTTGTTCAACTCCCAGGTTCCAGCTGAGATGATTTACTCCGGCTGACGGGTTGATGATTTGTTCAACTTTGAGGTTCCAGCTGAGATGATTTACTCTGGCTGACGAGTTGATGATTTGCTCAACTCCGAGGGTCCTGCCGAGATGATTTACTCGGGCTGAGAGTTGATGATTTGCTCAACTCCGAGGTTCCAGCCGAGATGATTTACTTCGGCTGACGGGTTGATTATTTGCTCAACTCCGAGGTTCCAGTCGAGATGATTTACTCCGGCTGACGGGTTGATGATTTGCTCAACTCCGAGGATCCAGCCGAGATGATTTACTCCGGCTGAGGGTTGATGATTTGTTCAACTCCGAGGTTCCAGCCAAGATGATTACTCCAGCTGACGGGTTGATGATTTGTTCAACTCCGAGGTTTCAGCCGAGATGATTTACTCCGGCTGACGGGTTGATGATTTGTTCAACTCCGAGGTTCCAGCCGAGATGATTTACTCCGGCTGACGGGTTGATGATTTGCTCAACTCCGAGGGTCCACCCGAGATGATTTACTCCGGCTGAGAGTTGATGATTTGCTCAACTGCGAGGTTCCAGCGGAGATAATTTACTCCGGCTGACGGGTTGATGATTTGTTCAACTCCGAGGTTCCAGCCGAGATGATTTACTCCGGCTAACGGGTTGATGATTTGTTCAACTTCGAGGTTCCAGCCGAGATGATTTACTCCGACTAACGGGTTGATGATTTGCTCAACTCTGAGGGTCCAGCCGAGATGATTTACTCCGGCTGAGAGTTGATGATTTGCTTAATTCCGAGGTTCCAGCCGAGATGATTTACTCCGGCTGACGGGTTGATGATTTGCTCAACTCCAAGGTTCCAGCCGAGATGATTTACTCCGGCTAGAGGAGTTGATGATTTGCTCAACTCTGAAGTTTCAGCCGAGCTAATGTTGCTCGCCAAGAAGGAAGTCGCGGATCGGACCTTGCTCACCTTCTTTGGAGTTCCTTGGCCGAGCTGATCTTGTCCGCCAAGGAGGAAGTCGCGGAGCGGACCTTGCTCGCCTTCTTTGGAGTTCCTTGGCCGAGCTGATCTTGTCCGCCAAGTAGGAAGTCGCGGAGCGGACCTTGCTTGCCTTCTTTGGAGTTCCTTGGCCGAGCTGATCTTGTCCGCCAAGAAGGAAGTCGCGGAGCGGACCTTGCTCGCCTTCTTTGGAGTTCCTTGGCCGAGCTGATCTTGTCCGCCAAGAAGGAAGTCGCGGAGCGGACCTTGCTCGCCTTCTTTGGAGTTCCTTGGCCGAGTTGATCTTGTCCGCCAAGGAGGAAGTCGTGGAGCGGACTTTGCTCGCCTTCTTTGGAGTTCCTTGGCCGAGCTGATCTTGTCCGCCAAGAAGGAAGTCGCGGAGCGGACCTTGCTCGCCTTCTTTGGAGTTCCTTGGCCGAGCCGATCTTGTCCGCCAAGGAGGAAGTCGCGGAGCGGACTTTGCTCGCCTTCTTTGGAGTTCCTTGGCCGAGCTGATCTTGTCTGCCAAGGAGGAAGTCGCAGAGCGGACCTTGCTCGCCTTCTTTGGAGTTCCTTGGCCGAGCTGATCTTGTCCGCCAAGCAAGAAGTCGCGGAGCGGACTTGCTCGCCTTCTTCGGAGTTCCTTGGCCGAGCTGATCTTGTCCGCCAAGAAGGAAGTCGCGGAGCGGACCTTGCTCGCCTTCTTTGGAGTTCCTTGGCCGAACTGATCTTGTCCGCCAAAAAGGAAGTCGCGGAACGGACCTTGCTCGCCTTCTTTGGAGTTCCTTGGCCGAGCTGATCTTGTCCGCCAAGAAGGAAGTCGCGGAGCGGACCTTGCTCGCCTTCTTTGGAGTTCCTTGGCCGAGCTAATCTTGTCCGCCAAGAAGGAAGTCGCGAAGCGGACCTTGCTCGCCTTCTTTGGAGTTCCTTGGCCGAGCTGATCTTGTCCGCCAAGTAGGAAGTCGCGGAGCGGACCTTGCTCGCCTTCTTTGGAGTTCCTTGGCCGAGCTGATCTTGTACGCCAAGAAGGAAGTCGCGGAGCGGACCTTGCTCGCCTTCTTTGGAGTTCCTTGGCCGAGCTGATCTTGTTCGCCAAGTAGGAAGTCGCGGAGCGGACCTTGCTCGCCTTCTTTGGAGTTCCTTGGCCGAGCTGATCTTGTCCGCCAAGAAGGAAGTCGAGGAGCGGACCTTGCTCGCCTTTTTTGAGTTTCTTGGCCGAGCTGATCTTGTCCGCCAAGAAGGAAGTCGTGGAGCGGACCTTGCTCGCCTTCTTTGGAGTTCCTTGGCCGAGCTGATCTTGTTCGCCATGGAGGAAGTCGCGGAGTGGACCTTGCTCGCCTTCTTTGGAGTTCCTTGGCCGAGCTGATCTTGTCCGCCATGAAGGAAGTCGTGGAGCGGACCTTGCTCGCCTTCTTTGGAGTTCCTTGGCCGAGCTGATCTTGTCCGCCAAGAAAGAAGTCACGGAGCGGACCTTGCTCGCCTTCTTTGGAGTTCCTTGGCCGAGCTGATCTTGTCCGCCAAGAAGGAAGTCGCAGAGCGAACCTTGCTCGCCTTCTTTGGAGTTCCTTGGCCGAGCTGATCTTGTCCGCCAAGAAGGAAGTCGCGGAGCGGACCTTGTTCGCCTTCTTTGGAGTTCCTTGGCCGAGCTGATCTTGCTCGCCAAGAAGGAAGTTGCGGAGCGGACCTTGCTCACCTTCCTTGGAGTTCCTTGCCGAAGAAAGTGGATCACCGAGCAAAAAACCTAGCCCGGCCTTGTAATGTAATCCCAGTCACGCTAGCGCGGACGGAATTAAGGGGCAATTGAGAGGGAGATTTATGATCTAGTTTGGGCCGAACAAGATTGGGCCGAGGTATTTGGCTTCAAGATTGTGCTGTGGTTTTGCTCGGTAATGGCAAAGGGCCTGCGGAGCCGAGCTACTTGGGCTCTTTGGTATGAAGGCCGATCAAGTGAGAGCTCGGCAGAGATGTCCGTGGCCTAGAAGGGCTTCACGTTTCGTGCATTGCTTGGTCGGAAGGCGCGCACCCATAGCTCGGCATGAAGATTCGTGTCTAAAGCTCGGTAGAAAGGCCTTTGGTTGACCGGAATGACCAATCCCGTGCTCGACGTCGCTGGAATACGGTTGAGCACGACTGAAATGAAGCTCGGTTATTGGAAGCACTTGGTCTTGAAGTGCAGTATGGCTGTTGGCGGCCGAGAAGCTGCAGCCCGGCTGCCGAGCTCCCAGTAGAGTGGGCTGGCCGTTTGGTTAGGTGGTGATTGCTGGATTTGTGCTGACAAATGGGATAACAGCACCACGTGTCGAGAGACTAATGGGAGTAGATTTGGGGCGCAGAATGTATATAAGCAAGTCTGCGCCCCCCATGCTTGATAGATGACATTTTGGTAAGACATACACTAAACATAACTCAGTCCTCTCTCTCTCTCTATCCCTGTGTGTGTGTTCTAACTTGATCGTCGGAGGGATTTTTCGGCCACACACCGCCGGGTAGCTCACCGTCGTTGTGCTCACAGGTCGATCGGACAGACAGGAGCTTGGGAGAAAGGAGTGCGGGCTTGCCGGAATATTTGCTCCCCGTACAGTATTTACATGCATTTCGGAATGTTCTGATTTATGAATCAAAAACCGATATGCACTACTATTCTTGGCATAACCAATGAAAATGCAATCAATGGTCTTAAGACCTATCTTAGTCTTTTTAGGATTAGGAATAGCCACTTTAGCCAAACACCCCCACACTTTTAAGTATTTGTAGGATGGTACTCTTCCTTGCCACAATTCATAAGGTGTTTGATTCACTTTCTTTCGGGGTACTTTATTAAGTATATAATTAGCAGAAAGTATTGATTCCCCCCACAAGTTCTGAGATAATCCAGAACTTATTAACATGGCATTCATCATTTCTTTTAAAATCCTATTTTTCCTTTCAGCAATTTCATTTTGCTGAGGTGAGTAAGGAGTGGTGGTTTGATGAATTATTCCATGTTCTTTACAAAATTCACCAAAAGGTGATTCATATTCACCACCTCTATCACTTCTAAGTTTCTTGATTTTCTTACCAAGTTGATTTTCAACTTCATTCTTATATTGAATAAAAGTTTCTAAAGCTTCATCCTTGGTTCGAATTAAATAAACATAACTATATCTAGTATAGTCATCTATAAAAGTGATAAAATATTTTTTTCCCACCTCTAGTTTGAATTGATTTAAAATCACAAATGTCACTATGAATTAATTCAAGTGGTTCCGTACTTCTTTCAATTGAATGAAAAGGAGTTTTAGAAAATTTTACCTCAACACAAATTTCATATTTATGATTTGAATCAATGTCAAATTTAGGTAAACATTCCATATTAATTAATCTACGCAAAGATCCATAATTAACATGTCCTAGTCTACCATGCCATAAATTTGAAGGCTCAAGCAAATAAGAAGAAGATGTATTATTATTAATAACTGAGGGTACAACAGTCATTACATTTAACTTGAAAAGGGCATCAGACATGTAGGGCTTGTTTGGTTTGTTTTTGGGAGAGTAGTTTTTGAAAATTGTTTTGGGGGGGAGAGTTTAGAAATTTTTTTGGTTTGTTTGGTTGTGTGTTTTGAAAGTAGTTTTGGAGTTTGGGAGTTTGTAATGATTTGATGTTTTGTTATAATTGAGTAGATGTGTGTGAGAGAAAAAGTGATTGAGAAGGAGAGATGAGAGAGAAAAAGTGATTGATTGATAGGTAAGAGAGAGAAAGTGATTTTGAAAATTGTTTTAGAAAATTTACAAACCAAACAAATTTTCTAAATTTTTTTTCCCAAAATCACTCTAGAAATTCAAACCAAACATACTCGTAACCTTTTCCTACATACATCCCGTTTTTGGTAAGTACAAACTTGTCACTTTCAAAAACTAACCTAAACCCATTCTTACTCAACAAAGATCCGAAAACTAAATTCTTGCGAATGTCCGGTACATGCAACACATTGTTGAGAGTGAGTTCCTTTCCTGATGTCATCTTTAGTACAATCTTTCCTTGTCCTTCAACTTTGGAAGTTGAGGAGTTGCCCATAAAAAGTTGTTCACCATTGTCCACTGTAGAATAAGACGTGAACATCTTTTTGTCATTGCAGATATGGCGGGTAGCACCAGTGTCCACCCACCATTCTTTAGGATTTCCGACAAGATATGCCTCGGAAACAACTGCAGAAAGATTTATGACATCTACACCATTGAAAATTTTATCAATTTCGGTCATTTTGGCTTTAGCAACCTTCTTACTTGATCTTCCTTTGCCTTTGCAAAGATCAGTTCTTAAGAACTTCTCTGGTTTTTCACCATGATTCACTGGCACAGTCCCAACATAAAGAGAGGTTGGCGTAATGGCAATCACCATACCAGTACTGGTTTGAACATTAGTTTGACCAATTTTAGTAGCCATAAATTCTAAATTATAAACCACAATTATAATTAGAATTTAATACTACACATAAAATTAAAACCAAAAAAACACAGAATTTTAAATTCTGTAAAAAATAAAAGAAACAAAAATTATAACTTTTATTTCCTATTAATTTGAAAATAAAATAAAATTTTATTTAAACAAATTAAACCAAAACTACAGAAATAAATTCTGTTAAAATAAAATAAACAAAACAAAATATAACTTTTATTTTCAATTAATTTGGAAATAAAATAAAATAAAATTTTATTTAACCAAATTAATTCCACACAGAAAACTAATCCAAATTCACATAATGAAATTCTGTAAAAATAAAAGAAACAAGAATGTAACTTTTATTTTCCAATTAATTTGAAAATAAAATAAAATTTTATTTAAACAAATTAATTCCACACAGAAAATTAAATTCTGTAAAATAAAAGAAGTAAGAATATAACTTTTATTTTTCAATTAATTTGGAAATAAAATAAAATTTTATATTTGACCAAATTAATTCCACACAAGAAATTAAATTCTGTAAAATAAAAGAAATAAAAATATAACTTTTATTTTTCTAATTAATTTGGAAATAAAATAAAATTTTATTTAACCAAATTAATTCCACACAGAAATTTAAATCTCTTGTAACACTCCAATAATTAAAATACTGAAACATAATTTTAATTAATGAAAACACAGAAAATAATTTCTAAAAACCAAAATTAATTTTCTGACAAAATTCCACAAAAATATATTATGAATTGTTAATGACACCAGTATCGTACTACTAGTTGTCAAAGAAAATAGACAGTATATTACTACTATCTGTCAAATAGCGTATAATCACTATTTGTTTTTCCAACCAGAATATTATTTTGTAAATCCACAGAAAATTAATTTTCTAAAAAGAAGAAAAATGAAACAAACGAAAAATTCTGTAAACAGAATAATTCGAATCTGTCTTAAGATTGTTGGAACAATCTTCTGTGTATATAAAATAACTTGAAATAAATTCAAACAAAATAAATAAATAACCTACCAGATTTATTTATCGAACCAAATTAAAATTAAGACCAAGTCGAGTGTATGACACTCTGTCCTTAAGACAAATTCGCCCCGCTACAGTACTTACGGTTGAGTGGCGTCTATCTCTCAAGATACAATGATCTTCACAAATTGTAGTAGTACTCCAAACAATTTGTTTGGCGAACCAAACATGTGTTCTAACTCTATGAATTTTATTCTAATACTAAAATGAAGAATAATGCACCAATGCATCAAAAATTACAAACTGGACAGCAGAAATATTTCAGACTGATTTTTCCGGGGGGTCAAACACATTGCTACTAAGTTGGTATTTATAGGTAACAAGATCACCCAAACAGATGCAATACCGAAGTCAAACAGGTGCACAACTATTCACTATTTGAATTTATGAATTAACTGTTGGTCAAAACAAAATTTCAAACAAATGAAAAGTAGCCGTTGCACAGAATAACCTTTCAAACAATTTGAAGAAGAACCATAGGTGGACTAATATTCAAAATAGTTGGAATATATATTATTAAACTATTTAGAATAGTTTAATCAAATAAAGCCAAAAGTTGAATAGATTTATTAAAACCTTGAATAGGATATAAATATAAATCTATTTGACAAATTTTAGGAAACCACTATTTGAATTTAGAATTAAATTAAATTCCCAAAATTACAAACTTTAAGAAACCACTTAGGAATCCAAAATTTGAATTTAGAATTAAATTAAATTCTCACAATAATTTTTATTAAAAAAATTCAAAAGAATTTTATCTAAAAAATTAATGTTAGACCCGAAAACGACGTCATCTTCCCATTCACTCATAAATGGTTTTGACGTTTCGTCTTCACCGTGTGACTTGCCACGCGGCAAGGAACACTTCACCTCTTCGAACCCACCCCAAAAGACGTTTGGGGTCCACCCAAATTGGGCTCAAAAAATATGCCTATATAAAACTATTTTTCCAACATAACAACCGTTATTTATTGGACTAAAATGACACAATCGATTAAATTAAGGGACAAAATCGAGCAAATTGAAACTACAGGGACCAAATTGACACATTGTGCAAATTACAGGGACTATTTGCATAATTTTACCTATGAAAAATAATATAAAAGTTCATCTTTTAAATTCATTTTTTAAATTCAGTAATGTGTCAAGAAGATGATCAATTGACAATTAGAGAATATTTAATTATCAACTAATCATCTTCTTGACACATCATTATGTGTAGAAAATGAGTCTAACTTTTATACCCAAATAACAATGCTTATTTATTATTTATAAATTTATACCAACATGGTATCTCATTTATTAAATTTTTTTATTATTATTATCATTTAGAAATGAATTCGGTGATACTTTATTCCCTTTCATAACCATTTCAAAGAAAGAATTATAATATTAAATTTTTTTCACATTTATTATGAGCACCTAATCTATAAAATGGGTATTTGAGATTTTAGTTACTATAGATTGCTAAAATCTACAGTTTTAATTTCTATTCATAGTCATCCCTCTAAATAGACTTCACATTATGATTTTGACCTATGTGCTTGGTAATAAGATTTTGGTAATTGGTGCCTTAAATACAGTATTATTCAAAAGCATTAAAACTCCTTAACCCAAATTTAGACTAAAAATTAAATAAAAATGCCAGGAGACCCCATAAATTCTATCAAAATTTTTATCAAATGTCGTGTGGGACTTACATGGGACCCACACCTATGTAATACATTTAGTAAAATTTTTAAAATTTCTATTATTACTCAAAATTAAATGGGTTCAAAATCTCATTCTAACTCGGTCTTATAAACTAAATATTTTTCCAAAGTCCCCAAAAAATATCGGACTGGGTTGGACAGGCCAGCAAGCCCATGGCCACCCGTAGGTATGCCTTAGAGCATTGTTGTTGTAGTCGGTGTTGGAGTCGTAATCGTGATACATGAGCTTTGTATGCTAGTTCGATAAGATTGATGATGGATTTGAGGATGGAATTGCAAGAGAAGACTAATTATTTTGTTTACATTGTGAGAAGTTGTTAGGGTAAGTGGTTGGCCTGAGTGGCTAGCTGTAGACGAGTGAACGGAGTTGGTTGCAACTTCGATGTGCTGCATTGCGATTATTGTTGTGGTGATTAATGAGCCCAACAACATGGGCTAGTTTTTGCAAAAACCCTGTGTTGGTTTTTCACAAAGCTGTGGATTGGTTTTCACAAAACTCTAGGTCGCTTTTTGCAAAAATCAGGGTCTGATTTTCACAAACTGTAGGCCATATTTGGGTAATAGGAGGTTTTTAAGAAACTATTAAATGGTGGGGGATTCTATTTTAGAACTCAAAATATGTTTTAATACATTCAATTTAAATTCATAAATTTAAATTCTTATTATATTATAATATGAATTTATTAACAAGGACAACACATATTAAATCCTAAAATATTTTTTTTTCTTTGTTATGGTATATCCTAATCAGTTATTCTTATTCAAATCTTTGTATCTTCTTCTCGAATAGATCAAAATTATTATTATTATTATTATTATTTTTCTTCTTCTTCTTCTTCTTCTTCTTTCTCTCTCCAAAACTCCAATCCACCCTACCAAAACTTACAATTATCATCAATATCATTATTTTTTATTATATTGAAACCCCAAATCCTAAAAAAAAGTTTAAACAAAATCAAATAATGGATGAGAGTAATAATCAAAATAGGTTTTTGAAGCAACCCATCAAAAAGGAGGTAAGTATTCATATAAAGGGGTTTCATAATTTTTTTAGAGTACCATCAATTATTTTTTATATCATTTTTTGACAAAAATTAAAGGGTCTAGTAATTAAATTAACAATAACATATTATTGGAGTTATTCTTATTTTGTCATTTAAATAGCACATTATTTGAGAACTACTCTTTCTTGTTAGTGCCGGATACTTATGTGCTTATAAGTTTGATTTTTTACTTTTCCACGAGTATTTTTGTGGATAATTTATAATGTAAAAGTTTTTTTCCTATATTGAAAAGTTTTATAATGTTTATGTCAAAGCTTGTTTATATATATATATATATATATATATATTTATAATACTTATGTGCTTATAAGTTTGATTTTTTTTATTATTATTTATATTTGAGAATTATTTTCTGTATTGAAAAGATTTGAAATAATTTAGTTTTATTAGTTTGTTTATTATTTATTATTTGGGTTTACCTTGAGGGTAATTTGGGAAAAATAATAGGGGGTAATAAGAGTAAAATAAAATTTTAAATAATTAAACAAGATGTACTTAAAAATTGAGAATACTTAATAATTTTTTGAGTATAAATAGAATCCCTCCTAAACGTTCCACTTGTTTTTGTTTCATTGGCCAAATTCTGTTCTAATTTGATATACTTGATAGATTATGTTTTGTATAGGAACTTACCTTTGGCCGTATAATGAGTTTCAATATAATATTTATTTGGGTAAATTACACTGACCTCTCCTGAGGTTTACCTTAATTATAGGAAACTCCCTTGCAGTTTTAAAAATTACACAAACCTCCCTTACTTTTGAAACTAATATATAGATACCCCTTTCTGTTACCCACCCGTTCAAATTCAAACAGATTTGGCTGATTTCATCCAAAATTATTGTTCAAATTCCAATATTGCCCTTACTTTTGCCATATATATATATATATATATATCATTGTACTCTCTCTCTCTCTCTCTTCCTCTCACTCTCTCTGTGTATTCTGTCTCTCTCCCCCGTCATCCTTCGTTGCCCCAACATCTCTCATTCTAAAACCTTTGCCCAGTGTCACCACCACTATATCGAACTCTTCTCTCTCTCTATGAGCTCATCCATCTCCGCCACCACCACCAAAAACCCTAGATCTAAGGAGCTTGGTGTCGCAATGGTCGCGATCTGATCGCGAGGGTTGCAGTGATGGTGGATCGCGATGACGATCATGGCGATTGCAACGATTACAGAAAAAGTGAGAGAGAAATAGAGAGATCGTAGTGGTGGTTGAGTGTGATGGTGGCGATGCGATAAGGAGAAGATGTGAGGCTCAAGGAGACGAGAGACGGCAGAGTTCTCGACTGGATTATGAACAGATCTCGTGTCAACTGAAACTTCAATCTCGATTTGTTCTAGTCTTGAACCTTTGCACTTGATTTGACTTGGGTTGGACATGTTCTTGCCAAGCACAAAACAATTGTGATTGAGTAAACATAGAGCAAGAAAGAGAGAAAGAGCCATGGATTCGATCATCAGCGGAGGCAGTAAAATAACAGTGGGATGCATTCTCTCAATCAAAACCGCACTCGGAAACGAGTTCAAATTATCTGTGTATGCACTGCCAATTTGGGAAGAGAGTGTGTGTTTGATCAGGTTATCTGTGTTTGATTGAGAGTGTGTGTGTCGAATTATCTGTGTTTGATCAATTGTCGAAATAACAGTGTGTGTCTTGAACCCTTGATTCCTTGCTTAAACCCTTGAATTGTCAAAATAACAATGTGTTTGATCAATTGTCAAAATAGGAGCGTGTGTTTGATCGGGTTATTGTTGGTTTGGGTTTTGGGTTTTTGATTAGAGAGGTTTGGAAAGAGAGTGTGAGGAAGACAATAGCAAAAATGGGTAGGAGAGAGAGGAAGATGCTGATGATACAGAGTGGGTTAGGTCTTTGGGAAAGACAATGGGTTGAAGGGTATTATAGTCAATTTCACTGTCAAGTTAACATCGTTAATACTTTTTTGATGGGAATGGGGTATCTGTATATTAGTTTCAAAAGTAAGGGAGGTCTATGTAATTTTTGAAACTGTAGGGAAGTCCCTATAATTAAGATAAACCTCAAGGGAGGTCAGTGTAATTTACCCTATTTATTTTTTGATATAAATTTATAACTCACCTACTAAAAAAAAAAATCAACATAAAAATGTAATTTTTTTTATCCCATTAATTTCATTCTTAGTTATATTGCTGATGTGTCATCACCAAAAGATTTTGAGACAACAAAAAACTATTTTTGTGATGGCATTGGCAACTTGCTAACACAAAAATGTAATTTTTCATTACCACATTAATTTTATTTTTAGTTATATTGTCAATGTGGCATTGCTAAAAAAAATTTAGATAACAAAAAGGGAGCTTTTTTTTGATAAATTCTCTTTTTAAGAGTTTTATTCTATCTAATTCATATTCTTTTTTACTATTTATTAGATCCTATTTGAGGTAAGAAGACCAAAACACCCTCAATTTTTCATGACCCTATTAATGTTGATATTCACATCATGTAATTGAAATGAATATTCACATCATTATATTTACATTAATTTGAAATGAATTTTTGTCATTGTGTTGCCAATTACATGATGTGAATACTAAAACATAAGAATGTGAGCGTTCACATCACTACATTGCGAGAGAGAATGTTCATATGTTGCAAACTTTTACATCACTGCATGTTGTGAATAAGAATGTGTTGTCAATTAAAAATATAATAAACACTATTTTTAATGTGTTGTCAATTAAAAATAAAAAAGTTCACATGTTATGAATGTTTATATCACTACATTAGATGAAATAAAATTTTTCGGAAAGGTGTTATGAACGTTCACATCAGATGAAAGAGAATATTCACATTATTTTTAATGTGTTATCAATTAAAAATATATTCACATTATATAATAATATAAAATAATAACATCAATGTTATTTAATTTGTTTATGAAATTTCCTATACCTTGGTCATTTCCCTTCTTTCTTCTTCCCCAACATTAAATATCAATATTAAAAATTAATATTAAATATAAGTGCGTAAGAGTCTAAGAAAATAGTGTAAATCAAGAAAAATGACTTTATGGAATAAAAGTATAAATACATGGGACTAAGTAGGTTAAAAAATTCCTTCATGGACTTCTTGGGTTCGAACACTTCTAAATGAAATTTATCAATAAAAATCCCTAACAAGAACAATTTTTGTGACAACTTATTAACGCAAAAATGCAATTTTTAGTAATGATGCATCTTACCTAAGGTTTTAAAAGCGGCCGCAACCACTACATAATACCGTTACGTAATGGTTGTGATGGTTATGGCCACTATAACAGTGTGATGGTTATGTGTAACGGTCATTTCAGTGTTACGTAACGGCCGTAGTGATACCGTAACAACCATAATAGTCCGTTACACACTTTTACACCATTTTATAATATTCTGAATAACTTCCTTCCCAAAAAAATAAATAAATAAATAAAAGCTTAAAAAAAAATATTCAAGTGATCCAAGCCTAAAGAAAATTTTTTATATGAATTTATTTTCTTTATAATTTTTTTTAATTTTTATTTCATTACATTAGCATGTAAAATAAAAAATATATATAAACAGTAGTTGTATTTATTTTTATAATCATTTTATTTAATATTTAATTATAAATATTTTTTATTTTGTTACAGTAATTTGTTGTCTAAAAAATGTCTTTAAAAAACTCAAAAATATTTTTTATTTATCGCACAATTTTTAATTTTATAATCATTTCGTTTAATACTTAATTGTAAATAATTTTATTTAGTTATCTGTAAAGTATTGTCTAAAAAATGCCTCAAAAATAATTTTTATTTATGACACAATTTTTATTTTTATAATCATTTCATTTAATAATTGTGAATATTTTTTATTCATTTAGTTCAGGTATTGGTCAAAATGTAGACATTTAAAATTAATTATTCTTAAAGTCATTAACTATTGAAATAAAATATAAAAAATTCATTTTATAGTGATTTGAAAATATAAAATATATTAGATCATACTTAAAAATTAACAAAAATTGATCAAAATTTATTTTAAATCCACTAAATGTGATTCTAGGGGGGGAAAAATATGCGTATTAGTAAGTTTTCTTTAAATTGTGTGAAAAATTTAAAAAAAAAAAAATCAAGGTTTCAATTACCGTAACTGTTACGCTACGACTTTTATACCCCGCATCTATTACGGCAACCGCAACCACTTTTTAAAATTTTGATCTTACCCGAATAATGTAGATTTTGAATATAACTCCAAAAGTAGATGGTGTAACAAACTTTAGTGTAAATATAGGGGTGTTTTAGGAAGATGGTTAAAAATTACTTTTGAATTTTTTTTGTAAGAGAAAAAAATGAATTAAAAACTGAGAAGTGACTTTTAACTTACTTCTCAAAATAGACCACAATCTCTAATCAATAGTCATTAATGAGTGTGTGAGCTGTCATTTATTAGTCCACACATGGTAAACCTTGTTTCCATTCACACCCATCAAATCCCTCAAGCACTCCAATGCCCATCCTCAATGGTTACATATATGTGTCTATTTTATAACGGGGTTACTATATGTATTAATTAGTGTATTAATTATGATATTATTATTAACCTCACTCATTATACAAATTATAAATATCAATTTTTTTTAAATTATGTCACATTATCAATTGATACACTAATTAGTATCTTAATTGATGCATACAGTATTATTCATTTTATTATGTAAAATCCACAACATATTTAGTGTGAATTTTGTCTTTTTTTTTCTTTACAAAAGTATAATTTACATTCACTAACTGTCATATTTAATATTTACGATATAATTTTTTTCATTCATCAAAATCATTCAAAATTGGTAAATCATGTTCATTCATCAAACCACTCTTCAATTATCACACGATTAAAAATTTTAAATATTAAATTACAAACATGCAGAACAATTGTAAATTTGAATGTAAACAGCGAAAGAAATGAAAATTTAAATTTTAAAATTAAATAATTGGATAGTTATATAGAGACAATTAAAGTATTAAAAAAATGCATGACATAAGTTCACACCAAGTGAACTGTGTGCTTTATATAATAGTATATAAAAGTATAGATAAAAATATAGATATTCACACATCCCTTAAGTGTTTTAATTTTCAAAAATACCCTTCACATCCCGTAAGTGCTGCATCCATTAATTATTGAACAATTTTCCTTATTTATCAAACTGTCCAAAATAACTAAATAATTTTCCTCATTCATCAAATTACCCCTCAATCATCAAAGAATTCAAAATTTAAAATATAAAATTACAAACACGTCGCATTTACACCCATTACTAGTTTATACATTACACATGTATATATATTCAACACTTGGCAACACACTTGCTTGCTACATAAGCCTGTTCTGTCCCTCTTCCTAAGCTGCCTTGACAACTCATCATACATATATATTCATCCCTGCCTCCTCCCAAAACCCTCTGAAGCTCACATGCAACATCAACCATGGAGCTTGTACCAGTGAGAAAAATTTTCAAGAGTGTGTTTGCAGATGATGGACCTTCCTTCTACAAGATTATCAAAGGTTCAGCAAGGGTGGAGTTGGTAAGTTAGATCTTCTTCTTTTCTACACATCCAAAAGAAAAAAAATCTGAAAATGAAATGTATAGAGCAGATTTATTCAGAGTATGATCCATATATCATATCAAGTTTGAATTTATAGCATTTTTTCGGAGTTCTTGTACATAGATTTTAGTTAGGCATGTGTGGTTGAGCAGTTTCATAGATTGATTTTGAGCTTTGATAATCAGAAATTTTGGTTTTTTTTAAAAAAAAAATTTCAATGCATGCATGCTTGAATTCTTTCAATGGTAGTAGATCTGCTTTCTTCTGCTTTGATTCTTTGTCAGAGCTTAATATAGATATAGATATACATATGGCCAATTTGGGTACTTTCTTTTCATTCTGTTAACTGTTAAGGGGAAAAAAAAAAAAAAAAAAAAAAAAAAAAGAGATTAAAATGATTTGTTACCCTAATGTGTAGAATAGATTGATGTAGGATTTCACTGAATCCTCTTTTACTTTTTCTTATATTTGTTCAATTACATAAATCACACAACTCATAACCTTTGTTATGATTCGTGATTCAATTTACGATTTGATTCACAATTTTTGCAAAATCGATACGAATCTATGGATAAATCTATTTTGGAAGTGAATCTATAGTAAATCGCATTATTCACAATCGATTCACGATTCGATTAACTTTTTACGATTCATGCAATTCATGAAATTATTGTGTCCGACATATTTTTAACTATTTTTTTCTCCATCTTTGTCATGAAAATGACATAATACAATTTCTAATAGCATTTAGTACCAAAATAACCAATACATATATATGATTTGTTGTCATTTTAGTGATCATGGAGTTTTTAATAGGATCTAATCAGATTCAGTTAAGCCTAACATGTTTTTAACCTTTCTTTTCATTTTTTTCCCTTAAAAAATCAAAATATATCTGCTTTAAGATTGAAGTAACTTACATCATGAATTACCTATTACTATTTTATCAAATTAGTATAGTTGAATATTACATGCGTGAGTTCAGTTATACTTTTTAAAAAGTTTTAGGCTTTTAAAATAAAAGATCTTAAATAATTTTGATATTTGGTCATTGTTACTTGGAAAAGTATGTATGCTTATTGTTTAAATATTAACATTGCTGTTAAATTATTATTACTTTGGAAATTGAGAATTTGTTTTTGTTTACTATCTTTATTAAGAATGGTTGATAAGAAATATTAAAAAAATGAGAAAATGTAAGATGGTGATCTTACATAAGAACCTTTCTTACCTATTAAACTATATGACAATCATTAAAAATAACATTTTCATTGATTTAAGTCTAAATATTTTATATTTATAAGATATATTTAACATTCAAGGGTATAGATATATTTTTCTAAGTAATATAGAAAAAGTGACCAAATCTTTACGATTCACAATTCGATTTAATTTGCGATTCGGTACGAAACCATCTCGATTTAGGATTTGAATCCCGATTTGACAACTATGCTCATAACATGTTTTGAAGCTAATATCATACATGTTCTCATTCCCAAGTTACCCTATGCAACTGTCTAGATTTTTTATTTCAAATTTTGATATTTTAAGTTTTTTATGCATTTTATTTTATTTTTCAAATAATGGTAATAACCGTCATTTCTGCACACGGATCGGGTATCTGTCTCAATTTATTAAAAACAGTACAATTAGAAATTCAGGAGGACTAATCTTCAATTTAGAAATGGGCCATCAATTCTGCTTTTTATCAGTCATTGGAACCCCACAGTTCAGTTTATAAGTTTCATAACTGTTCAAACCGTGTTGCGTCATTAATGGCGACTCGAGTTTGACATCTGTGTTGCATTTTTCAAACACCAAGATTAACTGTACTCTTAGATTTGTTTAACAGTAACTTTATAATGGCAGCATATGACGCTATGTGCATTTTTGTGTGAGTGATAATGAGAGTTTAGCCATAATTAATGATTTTCCCCGGATGTTTAAAATGTCTTAGCTGTGAATCAAGAAGGTTCAAGATTTCTATAAAGAACACTTATAACCCTAATTGGATGCATGGCTATCATAGGTAAAGTTGACGCAAATCACTGCATAAATTAATCATAAATAGAGGCACCATATATAAATCTACTTTGCAAGTTATTGATTGCTAATCACATGATATTTCAATGAAGAAATACATGATCAATATACGATAAGATCTTTAAATAGTAATATTGTAATTGGTGAAACTTACCGCTTTATGTTTGTGTGTTCACTTTATTCAGAAGCTGTCAATTTCTATCTTCTCCTCCTTTCTTTGCAATCATTACTTGCAGGAAATCCCACCGCACTTTATGACCCATCTAGTGAATGAAGTGGCTGACAAAGCAACTCTGAAGAGCCCTTCTGGTGACCTTTGGACCGTTGTGTTACGTAAGAAGGAAAATGGCACTTATCTGCAAGATGGTTGGTCAGACTTCGTAAGAAATCACAAAGTAGTTAAAGACGAGTTTTTAATCTTTAGATACGATGGAAATCTACATTTCAGCGTGCAAATTTATGATGTGAATGGATTGGAGAGAGCCAGCGCATCTTTTACCCGTAAACATCAGGGAGCTGACACCTCTAAACAAGGAACATCGGCGGAGAACGAAATCGATTCTCTTCACCTTCATCAGTTAAAAGACTCAGAACTTATTAATCCAGAACCCACTAGAAAAAGGAAACGTGGAGGATGGAGAAAGAAGGTTGATCCAATTAACCTTCATCAGTCCGAGTCCTTCAACTGTGCTCCCAAAGCTGCCCCCGACAAGAAAAGGAGATGTGGCAGACCAAGAAAGAACGAAGCAACTGATGCCCTTATTCTTCGTAAGTTGGAACGCTGCAAACGTGCTCCCGAAGCTGCCTCCAATGAGAAAAGGAGGCCTGGCAGACCAAGAAAGAACGAAGCAATTGGTGGTACCCTTAATCTTTGTCAGCCGGAACCCTGGAAACGTGCTCCCAAAGCTGCCTCCAATGAGAAAAGGAGGCCTGGCAGACCAAGAAAGAATGAAGCAATCGGTGGTACCCCTATTCTTTGTCAGCCGAAACCCTGGAAACATGCTCCCAAAGCTGCCTCCAATGAGAAAAGGAGTCCTGGCAGACCAAGAAAGAACGAAGCAGTTGATACCCTTATTCTTCATAAGTCTGAGTCCTGCAAACATGCTTCCAAAGCTGCCTCCGCTGAGACAAGGACATCTTGCAGATTAAGAAAGAATGAAGCAAATGGTACCCTTATTTTTCGTCAGCCGGAACCCTGGAAATGTGCTCCCAAAGCTGCCTCCAATGAGAAAAGGAGGCCTGGCAGACCTAGAAAGAACAAAGCAGTTGAAGCCCTTAATCTTCATAAGTCTGAGTCCTGCAAATGTGCTTCCGAAGCTGCCTCCACTGAGAAAAGGACATCTGGCAGTTTAAGAAAGAACAAAGCAAATGATACCCTTATTCTTCGTCAGCCGGAACCTTGCAAACAAACTTTCGAAGCTGCCTCAAGCAGAAAAAGAAAACGTGGCAGACCAATAAAGAAAGATGATCCACTTCACCAATCAAAATCTTGCAAATATGCTCAAGGTATCGTGTATTTAATATTCTGAAACCTCACATGCACAAAGCAGCACAGACGGAAACATTTGCACCTGCATACACCCAAAAATGTCAATGTTGGGATAACTGAAAAAATTAAAATCTACTATCATTTGGATTTTAAGCACATGTAATGTGATCATTCATTTATGCATTGCATAGACACACACATAGGCCAGTATTTGAATCTTGAATTGCATATGCTTTAGAAGGAACTTGTTTGAGCTTTACCTGTCATAATTAATAGGGGTCAAGAAATTTAAGAAGATCAAGCGCACCGAAAGGAAGGTTAAAGAGAAAGAAATGGACCCAACCATCATGGAATCAGATAGACAGAGTAAGGTGAATGAAGAGGACAAAGACAACAAGGAAAGGAAGAAAAAGAGATGTAAAATACACAAGGAACACCATTTGCGGAACATCAAGCACACCAAAAAGAAGATTAAAGAGAAAAAAGTGTACCCAACGATCAAGGAAGCAGATTCACAGCTTAAAGTAAATGAAGAGGAAGAAGTTAATAGCAAAAGGAAGAAAAGAAAGAGTGAAACACATGAGAAACACCATTCACGGAAGGTCAAGCACACCAAAAGGAATATTAAAGGGCAAGAAATAGAGCCAACAAGGGAAGCAGATTCACAGCTCAAGATGAATGAAGAGGAGAAAGACAACAGCAAAAGGAAGAAAAGAAAATGTGAAAAACAGGAGCAGCAGCATTCACAGACAATGCGGCCTCCAACTGAAGAAGAAAGAGCTGGAGTTCTGGCAAAAGCTGATTCATTTGTCTCCAAATTTCCTTGTTACAAGCGCTGCCTACAATATTATGATGTGCATAAAATGTTTTTTCTGGTGAGTATGCTTCATTCTTTATATATATATCCCCAATCCTTCCTTGCATTTTAGTTAAGGGTTGTTTGGGGTGTCCTAAATAAGTGTACTTTTTGTCTTTTTGGACTAAAAAATTGAGGTTGAAAATATGGATGTTTGGGTTAACTTTTTGACTTTTTATGAAAAAATGTGTAATAAAAAATTGTAAAAATTGATTTGTAGGGAAAAATTCGAATTGGGAGTTGTGCAGCCGTAATTGTTGACTTTTGGTGAATAGTGTTAACTTTTTAACTTTTTGAGTAACTTTTTGGCTTTTTGTCCCAAACTTTGCCTTACTGTTCTTCGTCTAATAAGTTAGGCCTAATAGGCATCAATTTTTTTTCTTGCTTCTTTTTAGTGGAAATCTGTGTGTTTCAAGCAGATCATAGAATTGGGGGGACCCCAACGAACCTTTCTATAACTTCCAAGTTGTGCCAAGGAATTAAAATCTCACCACCACCTCCATAGCCTGTCTTGCTTATGTCAACACGGAACAATTTTTAAAAAGCGTTTCAATCTTAGTCTCTTATATTTGATCATATTACTGAGTAAATACATAATTACCTTCTCTTTTTTTTCCCGAGGACCTGGCTGCCCAAACTGCACATCAAATAAGAGCACCTGGCTCTGATTCTCCTTATCATGGATGATAAGAATTGAGCATCTTAGTCCAACCTTCCTTCCGTACAAGCACATTTATCACTATGCAGTAAGGACTTTCGCATTATATCCTATCCGAGTGTAATTTATCAAAGTCAAAGCCACTAAAAGGGTTCACTAGACTTAATTTATCACTACTTAACGGAGAACCAAAAAAAGGAAAAAAGAACACGCCATAAAATTTGTGATCCTAAATTTGTACTAGTTGTGTGTATGCATGTGTCCGTGTGTGGGGTCGTTTGTCTCCTTTTACTGAATTCCTAGAACTTACTTATCTGAAATCCTTGATCAATGATTAATGCAGCCCATCGACAAGCCCTTCTCTGTGGTGCACTTTCCTCTAGATAAATCGCACATTGTCCTGTGGGATTCAAAAGGGAAAGATTGGAATGTGACTGTACTTTTTATCAATGGGAGGCACAAATTTTCTGAAGGGTGGCGTTCTTTTGTCCTTGCAAACCAGCTCAAAGAAGGTGATGTATGCATATTTGAGCTTATAAAGGAAAAGGAGATGCTGGTCCATGTCTTCTGAGTTATCGAAGTTGACTGTGCAAATGCTCAAGAAGTGGCTGATTGACCCGTGATTTTACCCTTGTTTTTCTCGCACTAACCCTATAAGGCTAGCTGCGAACTATAATTTCTATCAGAATGCAAAGTTTGATATATATATATATATATTTTTTCTCTCTTTTTTAAGTTGTTTTGCGTGTCAAGTTGAACAATACTTGGTTGCAGAAATAAACTTTTATGCATTCTGAAAGCTGGATTGTAGTAAAGAAGTTAGTCAATGCATGTAATGTAACATTGTGATTTTATTCCTTGTGTGATGTCATGGTCGGTACATTATATATACATTATCATTTGTAGTCTTGGGTCATTATTTGCTTCTTTTTCTTCTTTTTTTTAGGGTAGATAAGTGGTTAGTTTTATACCGGTCATTAATTGCTACTTAATAAGTTTACTATGATTACACATTCATAATGGATGTAACAAAAGACCCACGAATATTCTAATTATAGTAACCATCACCCCAGTGTTGTGGTCAGGTAGGACAATTTTTATTTTACCGATCACCTCAAATATCTCCCACAATAATAGCCAGTGGATAAGTGATTCTATGGTTGTTATAAATATATATCTCCCTTTTTTCTTTTACTAGTGACAATGCACGCACAATGCATTGTAATTCTATCCTTTTTAACAAATAACTTAAAACATAGAAGGTGTTGGAATATAAAGGTTTGGATGTATCAATAATATGTATACTATGTTATTTTTATCAGTTAGTATTTCAGAAAGAAAACTTATGTGTGTACTATAGACATCAGTGAAGAAAACATACTTAAGAAGTTCACCGGTGTAACAAACATTTTTTTTTAACACTGTCTTATGCTGACACCATGTTGTGAGTCTTGCGACAAACTGAAATATGATGATGGACAATCCCACCATCATTCTTAATGGTCCGAGACCTCAAAAGATATACCCGCATGCGGATATATAAAACAATAGTAGTAAAGTAATTGAACTTGTATTTTTACTTAAGTCAATTCCTTTACATTAAATAGAACAACACAACAATTTATCTACTTGCTTATTTTCTTTACTTTTCTTCTCCTGTATAGTGTTTCATCTATGACAACTCTCTAATTCCTCCACTCCATCTGGTATTATATATAGATGCATCTATATTTCTATATATATCAAATGATTTTATGTATCTATAGTGTCTTGTGGTGTTGGTTACCATGAAATCCTCCAAAGGCATTCAAGTGGCAGTTCAACTCAAACTGAAACAATGCTGGTCTTGTAATGATAATACCTTAATGAAGTATAGTAAAGATCCAACCAAAGACCCCAAAACTGCAAAAATTGCCAAGAACCATCAACCGTAAACAGCCAGTATACACAACAAAGTTCAATATTTTAGTAAAACGGATCATATTTACCATCTTAGAATTGTAAAATAAGAATTGCACCTTCTTTATATTCTCCTCCAGATCTTGTAACTTTCAGGTTAATCCCCGAGCATACTAGACCCAGTATCTGGCACAAACAATAGATCCAAACTATGAATCTCAGATCAGAACACTGCCATAAACCAGACTAAGCATTGAAATGAATACTGATTTTTAATAGGATAATTCAATAATTATACCTTGGATGACTGAATCATTCCCCTGCATTTGACCACAAATTTATGAATAACAAATGCATCATTCTATCAGACTACAAACTTGAAAGAATGTGCTTGATAACTGGATAACAGAATTCATTATCAATATATATCAATGTTCTTAATGTTACCAATAGTCTTTGCAGGAACAAACTCCATCTTGAAAAACATGGAAGCGTTTAGCATCTTTAACAAGAAGAACTCTTTCAAAAACTTTGGAAATCAACTTGCTTGCAGAGTGACAGTCATTGCATGCTCGAAGATTCTTTGTGATCCGAATGATTGTTCCAGGCTTTGTTCTCCCCAATCCAAAAGCAATAGCCAACTTCTCACTGTGATGATATAGGATATCCCTCTTCACGTCATCTGACAATTCCTGAAGTACAAATTTTGTGTCAGGCACATAACCCACTTCTTTTATTTTTAGTATCATGTAATTTAATAGCCCATCAATTTCAAAGTATTGGGGATGATCCTTCTGTCCAGCCATGAATGTGTACAATTCTCCATTTATCTCAATTGAACTAAAACCCGGGTCCTTCTTTAGTCCTTTTGATCTCAATGAAACTCGAGTCATTTTCACACCCTCCCAGTTTCCTGCCAAAGCATACATGTTTGAGAGCAATGCATAGTAACCAGCATCATTTGGCTCCAACTGAAATAGTTTCTCTGAAATTTCAATCCCCAACTCAATATTGCCATGGACTTTACAGGCACTAAGCAAGGCACAATAAACCTCAAACTCTGGATTCAATGGCATGCTATTAACCAATGAATAAGCATCACTTAATCGCCCTGCACGGCCAAGAAGGTCAACAACACAAGCATAATGCCTTGAATTAGGAACTATATTCCAACTTTCAACCATATGATTGAAAATATGAAGTCCTTGATCAACCATCCCAGTGTGACTACAAGCACACAAGATGCACACCAAAGTCGATTCATCTGGATTAATGCCTGAACCTTTCATCCTCAAAAAGAGATCAATCGCATCATTACCATACCCATTCATCCCATTTCCAGCAATCATAGCGTTCCAGCATGCCACATCCTTTTCCTCCATCTCTTGAAAAAAAATTCTTGCTTCTTCTAAATTTGCACAGTTTGCATACATGTCTATTATAGCAGATCCCACAAACATATCATGTGAAAATCCTGTTTTTACTGTCAATGCGTGGACCCGTCTGCCTTCCTGCAGAGCTCCTAAACTGCAGCAGCTCGACAGAATGCCTGTCAAAGCAACGGAATCCAATTCTAATTCTTCTAATCTCATCATCTCATTGAAATGCTCTATGGCCTTGTTCCAATACTGACCACTTGAAAACCCTGTTAACATCAAGGTCCAAGCAACCACATCCTTCACAACCATCTCATTGAAGATCAAATAAGCATCCTCAATGCATTTTTCATTTACATACATATTCATCAAAGCTGTCCTAACAAGTTGATCGTTATTAAACCCGGTTTTTATTGCAAAACTATGGATTTCCACTCCTACCCGTGAACCCTCTATACTTAAAGCAGCCGATATTAAGCTCATTATTGTAAAACAATCTGTAGAAAACCCATCTCTCCGCATCAAACTGAAAAGTCTAAACACTTCTTCACCAAACCCATGATCAGAATAACCCGAAATAATAGCATTCCACGAAACAGTATTCCTCTCCGACATATTATCAAACAAATGCCGAGCAACACTTGTGCATCCAAATTTCGAATACATACCAACCATGGCGGTTTCCACAAACACATTTGTTCCAAAACCGTGTCGAATCCAAAAAGAGTGGACCGATTTCCCGATCTGGATCAAACCCACGTTGCCAAAAGCAGGTAGAATGCTTGAAATCGTAATTGCATTTGGTTGTAAGCCACTAATTACCACCATTGCGCGAAAGACATCAATGGCTTCGACGAAAAGGCTATTTTTCACATACCCAGATATCAGAATCGTCCAAGAAACTACATTTTTACAGGGAATTCGATGGAAAATCTGATCAGCGTCGTCTAGGAGTCCGCATGAAGCGTATGAATTCGTTAATCTGTTGGAAAGAAAGATGTTTTGAGAGAGACCAGAGGTGACTATGTTGGCATGAACTTGTTGAAGTGGCTTTATTAACTCTTTCACTTCTTGAAGGATTGAAGCGTATGAAGTGGGTTGGAGATATGATCGTTGAATCGAACCAAAACGATGATGATGATTATGGAATGTGTTGAAATTGAGACGGGGACACCTTTGGCGGGAAAAATAACGGTCAATGACCGTTGAAAATTGGTTCATTGCTCTCTCTCTCTGCCTCGTGTGTGCTCTGCTGATATCGTGATCTCAAGCAAACCCTTGTTTGGGAACGCACCCACTTTCTCTTCTTGAAATATTATGTACTTCCTTTTTTGATTTATTTAAAATAGAGGTCTCCTTTGAAAATTATCTATTTTAATTGGTTTTAAAAATTTATATGAAAAGATATATGAAAAAGTAAAAAAATTATGTTTATTGTGATTTTTTAATTTTTTAATTTTTGTAACTAAATGCCAAGCGATATTAAAGAGTTTACTTAAAAAGTCTATATTTACAGGAAAATACGATATTGAGTCCAATGATTAATTTTTTTGGGTGATAAAGATATGTCTAGAAATTGGCAGAAGATTGATGAGAAACATTGTTACGGCTAATAGTTGTAATGTGGATATATGACTGACATTGGACAGATAAACTATATATATGTACTGATAAGTACTATTTATACATATATATATATATATAGAAAAATAAGGTAAGATATATAAAGAAAAATATTTGATAACTCAAATTTGTGTGACTTGAATGACTCGAATGTATTAAAATAACGTTGTTTTGAAATATTCGAGCCATTCAGATTATGAAAATTTGAATTACTAAACATTGTTAATGTGTAAATTTATGAGATTTGGACATATATAGATAGAATTTGAGCAGACAAGTACATTTTTTGAGCCCAAAAGATTAAAGTTTGGACCTATATGAAAATTTTAAAAATAGACTTGTACCCTTAAAATATATTAAAATATGTATAAACAATTTAATTTTTTAAAATTATTATTATTTTTTTTAAAATTATAACGCGAGTTAACAGAAAATTTATAGAAAATTACATGATAAGTTTATCCTAACACGTGACCTGTCCACATATATAATAATTTTTAAACTTTTTAAAATACTCTTTAAAAAAAAATTAAAAACTTACCACTGAAAGGCAACACAAACAAAAGTAAAAAATAAAAAAAAAATGATAGTGAGGGTATTATTTTTCCTTTCAAAATTTTAAAGTTTCTAATGGAAAGTTTTTCTCACTATCTGGTAAAGAAATCAAAAATACTCACGTCAATCAAAAATACTCACGCCATTCATATGTAGATCTGAGTGTGACTTCCTTTAAACTCCGTCTATATACGTGTCTACAAGTGCAACAATGAACGACTCAGATCAACGGGAGGGGGGCGCTAATAATATTAATACAGCACCCCGTAATCACATTACTCACACCATTCACACTAGATTTTTTAACTAATAAATAGTCCATGTACAGCTGGTGTAAGTTTACTGTTTACCTTTATAAAATGCCTTGCCAAACTTCTTTCCGTTTATATGCGAATAATGTTTTCCTCACCTACCCACAATGCCCTTGTCTAAAAGAACAACACTTAGAACTCCTCTAATCCCTTCTCCAACTAGCCTATGAGTTATACTACATACTTGTCGGAAGGGAGTTCCATAAAGATGGAAACTTTCACTTTCATGCCATGGCTCAATGTACAAGTAAGATCAAAACCACCAACCCGAGATTTTTTAATCTCACTGAAACTAACGGCAGAATTTATCATCCAAATATGGAAAAACTTCACTCTTCAACAGCAAGTCAATAGTGTATACAAAAATGGGGCGACTTCGTAGAATGGAAAGAATTTTTATCTAAGGGCAAAAGTCCTTTAAAGAACAGAGACGAACTCTGACAGGGAATACTTGCAGAAGCAAAAACGGAGGAACAATTTTTGCACTCTGCAAAGAAAGATGTCATTCCGATTATGTCACAAAATACCTCCAATTAAAAACGTTTTCGAGGGATTACTACAAACGAGAGAGACCCCCATATACTAGCCCCTTTAATTCATTTCCTTTTTTAAATGAAGAAGTAAAAAAATGGGTAGAAAATAATATTTTGTTTGTAAGTCGGAATTTTGTAAAATACGAACTATGTCAAAATTATTGTTTCTCTATTTATAATGAAGACGACAACATTAGATTAGGGATACACAGGAGTAATATACATGATTTATATACTAACAAAGAACTCTCATCTTCCTCTGATAACAAGATCCGAAACAACGATCCATCCGTCCAATCTTAGTTGACCCCACATGGTTGTATGCAACTGTGTGCTATTTCGATTTGTTTGATTTGATTTTAAAAAATTATTTTTAATAAAAAATATTTTTTATTATTTTTATTTTTTAAACACACCTTATAAATATATTTAAAAAATAAAAAATATTAACTAAACTATGAAAAAAATATTAAAAATAAAAAAAGGGAGACATGGTCATTTTTTTAGTGAATTGTTTCATATTTTTTACATATATTTTATTTTTTAACATCTAAAATTTAAATAATAAATATTAACAAATATAAAAAATCATGAAAAACAAAAAAATCAGAAAACAATATTTGAAAACCAAATCAAATAAAAAAATTCTCTCAAAATTCAGAGAACTCAAAAAAATAATAATAATAATCATTAACAAATAATTGATTTTAGACTTCAGTGTCCGGACAAATGATTTTAGCATCTTGACAAATTTTAAATATCTTTAAAAAATTCAATTAGGTGTTCAATGATGAAAACTTGTTTGATCTATTGATTTTTTTTTGCTTTTTTAATCAAATAGCTATGATCTATAATAAACTATGGACTAACTTTGTAATTAATAATTCAGAATTAAATATTAATAGAAGCAGTACTGCAACATTATTTTATTCATGCACGCTCAAAACCAGTGTGCATATATGTCCTTGTCACAGTGCCATAATAAGGGTTGAAGTTCATTAGGCAAATGTTTTTTTAATGTTTAAAAAAAATCACTTTAAACCTATGTTTTGGTCTTTGAACCTCTATCAATTGAGGTGAAAATTGGTTGAAATTGCAAAAAAATAGAAATAGATCTATAGTAAGGAGAAAATCACCAAATAAAAGGCATTTAAAAAAAATTCTAAAATTTAGAGTATGTAGGCCCTGTTTGGTAGAGCTGTGGGAAAATGCTTATAGTTTATGCCTAAACAGCTTATAGCTTATAACTATGAATATAAACTGATTTCTAACTTATAAATTAAGCATCTTCTGTCCCACTCAAAGAATAAGCTGATTTCTGACTTCCAAAAAGCTATAAGCTATAAGCTATAAACTAAACCAAACACATCAAAATAATTTAAATTAAGCTAAAAGCTGAAATAAGCAGCTTTTAAGTTACACCAAACAAGCACGTAGTATATTTTAAAAATTATAGAAAGGGTCTTAGTAATATCAGTCATTTGTCAATAAGAAATACTAAATGCCAAAAGATTAATAATCTCAATACACTCTTCATATATTTCAAAACATTTTTTAACATTTTAATTCACTTTTATAATCTAATTACATAACTTATTAACACTAACAACAGCCCTAATTAGGGGATAAGGGTAAACTACCAATAGGTCATAATAGTTAGACTTAATTCTCATAAAGTCCTATTGAAAATAAGTCTTGGTAAAATTGTCACTAAAAATATTTTTTTGTGACAATTTTTTACATACGTCGCTAAAAATTAACAATTAGTGATTTTTTTTGTTATGATTTTTATAAATTGTCTAAAACTTACAATTAGTGACATTTTTTATGACAAATTTTTTCCATATGACATATTAGACAATAAGTCCACTTATTAGGACTTACACGTAAGTACCCTTAAGACAATCATTCTCAATTTTATAGTAAAATATTAAATTAAATCAAACTATTGTGTCCCAATTAGGTAAAATCACTCTATTAAGATTGTGTTTTGATTATGGATTTGAATAGAAATTAAGAAAAAGATGATAGACATGAAAATAAAATACATGTTAAATTTTTTTCCCCATTTCCTTTCCTTTCCAAACTGGTAACTAAATTTATGATTCAAATACAATATAAATACAACATAAGGGTTATATATTAATTTAGGTCTATCTCTCTCCTCTAAGAAAAATTTATAATGATCATATTACTCTTTCTATCATTCAAACCAGTTTATTAAGTTGTTTCGACGGTGGTATTATTTTTATTATTTTATGAATAATATTTATTTTTATGCTAATAAATTGCATTAAAATAAAAATAAAAATTAGAATCTTCTATAGTATCTTTCATCCAAAAAACATCTGATTGTCAACATTTGGCCAAAATGTTGCATCATTGCATGAAAGGTTATAGATGAGTCCCTGGGTAGGCTTTTGTTTGGAGCCCTTTATATTCAGCTTCTAATCCTTGGTCTTAATCAATACAGCTGGCATTAATTATAAGGGATCAAATAGTCTTTAAATTAAAATGAGTAATGACATATTAGGATTCTTTTTAATTTTCACGTACTTCTTTATTTGTTTTTTACCTCTCTCACAAACAAAGTGTGAATTAAAAAGTAAAGTACTAATATCATTTTGCTCTTTAAAATCTGAAAAATAGTTTAGCAATTTGTTTTTGAAAATAACTTAATTTTAGGAAATATCAAATTTTTTCTTTTTTTTTTGGGCACAAAAAATGAACATCATAATTGCAAGTTGTGAAGTTTGTTAATGTTTTTGTTTATAAAATACAAAAAATGATATTAAAAAAAAAGAAGTAAAAACAAAAAATGGAGCCTTTAATTTATTAGGCATTTTACCCAGTTAAGTTTATAAGAGCAATTCTGACAAGCTCCCTACATTGCCCTTGTTAGATGTTTTATTATGTGAAATGACAATTTTAATACTCCAACAGACTAGACATAAGAGAGGTTAGATAAGTACTTTCACTCTCTAACCTATGTGACAAATAACAGACGCCTTTTTTTTTGAGAAGTGAGTTAAAACTCACTTTCTAATTTTTAATCTCTTTTTTGTCGCATCATCTCCCACCCTTTTTACATATTTTTTCAAAAAAACAAAAAAGTCAAAAAATAATTTTTTAATTATCTTCTCAAAACTACCTCAAAAAGTATTATTAAAATATGCATTAGTTATCAAAAAATATATATATATACTTCTTTGCCAAGGCGGAGGCACACAAGGGCCAGGGGGTCACGTGCCTCCCCTAAGTTTTTGAATTTTTTTTTTCAAATATAAAGAAAATATTTTAAATAAAAAAAATTATAAAAATATTATTTAAAGTGAAATGTCAATGACATTTTTAAAATTATAAGAACAATAATGGTTATTTTGATTAAAAGTAAAGAGATTATGATAAGTTATATTATTATTTGTGAAAATTTCAATATAATAGTGATGTCTATCATTATTGACATGCAAACATAATTAACCTCAATGAAGATATATGAAATTTATTAGATTGTTAGGTACATTTGATATGTAGAGTTTGTCCTCCATATGTTTCTTTCCATTCATAACTAAAATGACCACTATATAAATTATAATCAAGCAACACATCTTCAATTATAAAAATAAAAATAAAAAATTATAATAGGTCATAACTAATATCAAAATGAATCATAACTAACTATTACTTGATATATAGTCATAATCAAAATAACAACTACAAGAAGTTGTAACTAAATTATATCTAACACTATAATGTGTCATAACTAAAGACCACGAAGATCATAATTGCGACATATGATAAACACTTTTTTGTTATGGTGTATTTTATAGAATTTCTCTACTAAAATATATTATTTCTATCTCAACTTATCTTCTTTTTTAATTTTCCAATCTACCTATAAATAGTTACTCCCCAATATTTATATAAAATTTAATCTCAAATCCTTTAATTTAAAATTCACATTTATCCAAATGGACTCTTAATATTTAAGTTTAGTAATATCTCATTGTTGTTTATTATAAAATAAAAAAAAAAATTTGCTTAGTTAGAAGTTTTCCAAAAACACTTTTCAAAAAATTCTACTTTCTTATTTTTCGTGTTTTTTTATTTTTACTGAATTTTTTTAATATTTTAAGCAATTTTTAAAATTTTTAGACATACCTAACATAAATATACCTAAAAAGTAAAAAATTGTGAAAAAAACCTTTTAAAAACTTACTAAATACCAAAAATATATATAAAAAAAAAAAAGAAGATAATTCTATACGTTATTTGTATTTTTATGTATTTATTAATTTTTAAAATATTTTTTCACAAATTTTTTACTTTTTAAATACATCTAAGTAAAGTGCATCTAAAAAAATAAAAAAAATGTTTAAAATTTTAAAAATATTCACTAAAAACAAAAAAACATGAAAATCAAAAAACTTAAATTTCAAAAAACTTAATCCAAAAAACTCAAACTAAACACACTGATATTATCATTAATTTGTGTCCCTTCTCCATTAAATTCCTAACTACGCCACTACTTCTTTGTGTACTTTTTATAGGCAAAATACTTCAGTGTTATAATTGTTTTAAGGTACAATGATATTTAATAATAATTAAACAAGATATATGTATAATCCGCCCAATTTATTTGTATCAAGTATACAAAAATATACATATGTATACACAAAGATAAAGGGTTCAGTTTGTCTCTAGTTAGAGATTAAGATTGGACCTAACAATTCGCACCGTGGGCTTATTTTTTGGTCCCGTTTTGATGATTCAAGCAGTTCACATTCTAAGATTTGTCGAGTATATCATTCATGTAAAAAATCAAATCAATCGGATAACGGTAATTACATGTTCGAATCAGTTTTGTATATAAAAAAAAGGACAGTAAAAAATAAACAGTTCATATAAAATTGATTCGAACATATAGTTACCGTTATCCGATCAATTTGATTTTTTACATAGATGATATACTTAACAAATTCTAAAATATGAATAATTCGAATCATCGAACCATGACCCAAAATGGGCCCACAGTATGGACTGCTGGGTCCAATCTTGATCTCCAACTGGAGACAAACTGAACTCTAAAAATAATATCAGGTTTGACCACGATAATAAATCAAATTCTAACATTTTAATTGTTTTAATTTAAACATATATTTTTTAAATGATATTAATTTTAATCATCTGTTTTGTTTCAGTACAGAGAACGGACAATATGGATAATTTAATAATTATTTTTTTCTATTTTATTAATATTGACAACCATCTCTCACCCTTAACGTTGGGTAATTCTATTTACACACCTTTACTTGTCTTAGTATACCTCATTTACTCAGTTCACATCATACACAAATTACAACTTTTAATTTTATCTCAATGCACACCAATAATTTTCTGATAATACTAAACTACCATTATCTTCTCCAACAAATCCTAACCCTAACCATTGTCGGCAAACACTGCCTCCCATCGGCGTCATTCCCTTCTCAATCTCTCTCAACCTCCCACGGCCGCTGCCCCTCCACAGCCTCTTTCCCCCTCCTGTCGTTGCTTCCTCCTCTCTAACCTCTCTTCCTTTCATCGTAGCCTCTTTTTGGTAGTCCCTTATCGTTCTATTCTTTCGTTACTGCCTCTGTAACTTTTTCCCATTCAGTTGTGATCGCTAGATCGCGATCTCTCTTCCACCTGCGATTTCTCTCTCTCTTTCTCAATTGCAAATGACCATCAGCCTTCGCACCATCATTGCCAGCAACCCCTCTAGCCTTTCATTCCCAATGATAACGCTGCAACCCTCCATTGCCAACAACCCCTTTCGATAACCCTCTGTCATGATCCATCCCTCATCCAGCTAGGATTTGGGTTGGGTTTCTAGATCTAGGGTTTGAGCAAGAAAAAGAAGAAGGGTTTGGGTTACTAGATCTAGGGTTTGAAGAATAAGAAGAAGAAGAGAGGGGGTTGCGGAATGGGCTGCGGGAGATATTGAGGTTGGAAAGGAGGGAGGTGGGGCTAGTTGTAGAGGGTGGAGAAGGGTAGTGGACAACAAAAGGGTGGACGATGGAGCTGGGGAGGTGCGATCAAATTGAAGAGAGTAGACTGGACTGGGAGAGGGGTTGGTGGTGGCTGCGCCAGCGAGAATTAGAAAATGGCGATAAGATGGTACCAGCAGGAGAAGAGGAATGCTATATAGGTGGTGATGATTGGAAGGAAGAGAGGTGGCTACCGATGGCCGATAGTGGCAAAGGTTAGGATTGATTTGAGAGGGAAAGAGAGAGAGAAAGGGGATGAATGTGTTGATAATTTGATTGAAAAATAGAAATGTAATAAATTTTTTTAGACAAATAATATAAATTTAAAAAAATAATAGTGTATAAATAGAATTACTCTTACCGTTGGCCCCCCCCCCTTTTATTTTTCCCTATTCACTAAAACCTTAAAATTTAATTTATAATTTGTTTTTGTTTTTGTTTTTTTTTTTTTTTTGTTTTGAATAACCACGGTTGCTGTACAACATCACTGACAAAAAAAGTAATTATATTGTATAAATTGCCTCTGTTCCATTACTTATAACTAATAAATAGTTAAAATTGAAAGTTTAAATTAAAAAGTTAAAATTTAATTTATAATTTGTTATTTTTATTTCTCAAAAAAAAAAAAATCCTCCGTCTCAAAATAATGATTCTTTTTAAAAAATTTAATTTTTTTAATAGTATAATTATTATATTTTAAAAATATTAATTTTTAAAATTACACTTTAATAATATATTTTTTAAAAATATTAATTATCATAATTATACCTTTTGTGTTATTAATAAATTTAAAAGAAGAAAAAAAATAGTAAATTTATATTATTTTATTTTTATTATTTTAAAAATATTAATTAAAAAATAATAATTTATTATTATTTTTTTAAAAAATTTAAAAATAAAATAAAAAACTAATATTTTACAACAGAGTAAGTGATAAAAAAGAAAAAAAGAAAAAAAAAAAGAGTCATAGTGTAGTGGAGACCCACAAATGTACCTGTCATCCTATAATTTTTTTTTTCATTGGGTAATGTGTCTTGTAATATAAAAAGGAAGGTTCACAGTTGGACACCAAACTTTACTTCTTTTTTTTTTTTTAAATTTTTTTTGTTTTAATTTTGCTAGCAGAGAAAGAACCAACTTTACTTATGCAATGGTGATGAACTGAACCATTTCGAAACCCCAATTCATATTAAAAATCTAAGCACATCAACACATAGACGAAGATGAAGATGGATTGATTGATTGACCCATCAATTTCCGATCACCGTTACTGAAATCTGACCAATTTCTGGGAATCAAATGGGTCAGCAGGGTTTAGTAACCGACGCCGATTACCGTTGGTCGAGTTCTCTGGCGAGCAATAAGTCTCCAATCTTCTATAGAATGATGGGTTCTTCAATTCTTCAAGACAACAAACTGGTAATTTAATCTTTCTCACTCATAGTCTCTTATAGGGTATGTGTTTTCATGCCGATCAAAAAAAAAAAAAAAAAGGGTATGTGTTTTCATGTTTCTATGGGTGAGTTGGTAGATGTAGACTCAAACCCAGAACCTGTTTGGTTGCCGTGAAACCCAGGAAGAAGAAGAACCTATTTTTGGAGTCTTTTTACTGTTTTTGTTTTCCAATTAAAAGAAACTGAAGAAGAAAAATTAGCCCTCTTTTGTTGTCCTGTTATTGGTCAAGCACTGTTCTCAAAGGGAAAGAGAAAACCCAGAACTTGTTTGGTTGCCGTGAAACCCAGGAAGAAAATAAACTTATTAATGAAGATGAAAATTTAGCCCTTTTTTCCTGAAGGGAAAAATTGAAGTCAGAAGACCTAAAAACACAAAATTGGATCTTGTGTCTTCTCTTTGCCCTTTTGTTTTCAGAAATAGAAACACAACACAGCTGAGCTAGGTCAACTTCTTGGACTAGGGTTAATTAGGTGGAGCTTTTGTTCCTTCATGAAAAAGTTTGTATATTTGTGTGTTGTTTGTAAAATATCTTCATACATCAGCGGCTCTGTAAAATTTATTTGGTGCATTTTCAAGTCCTGATGTCCAGTATGTGGAAAATCCAAAAAATTGTTAGTTGGTTGGAAACACTAATAGTTATTTATAAATAGCTTGGAAAATACATCAAACCGAAGAATCAATAATATAAGAAAAGTTGAACAAGGAGCCAACAATCACTATTGTCAATACAAGAAAAAACCCATATCAGGGAAGAAACAATGAACTCAAGTGAGATATCCAATAATGGGGCGAAAATAATCAAACTTTGTCTTTGACAAGATTGACAGCCTTAACTCCCAATTGGTAGTCTAACACACTTTGTTACTTTACTGTCACGATAATGTAATTATGCATTGTGGACATTTCTCCTTGATCTCATTTTTTCCATTGAAATAAACGTTGTAAACTGATTTTTGTCACACAGAGACTCCCGGGGAAGTTTGTCAGGAAGCTTGGGAATGTTTTTCCTGCTGTTGCTACTCTCACAACTCCTAATGGTTGTGCTTGGAAAGTGGGATTAAAGGTAATTGACGACAAGGTTTGGTTCACTGAAGGTTGGCATGAATTCGTAAAACACCAATCTATCCGTGTGGGATATCTTTTAGTCTTCATATACATGGGGAATTCAAATTTCAGTGTGAATATATATGATTTGGGTACTGCTGAGATAAAATATCAATGTAATAATTCTGAAGGGCCCAGTAGTGGCAACTGGTGTTCAGTACCATATAAGGGAGGAGCAGCAGATGATGACTCAGTTGAAATTTTGAATTCCCGTAGCCAAACGCCTACATCTTTGGAAAACAAGGCTTTTTACGAAACTTTGTATCAACAAAAGCTTGGTAAAAGTTATGATCATCAAGGGATTAGAGAAGCTGATAGCATGATAGAGTTTCAAGCCAAAATGAACAGAACTGGAATTTCCAACTCACATGGGTCTGTGTCGGATGAAGCAAGGGGTCACGCTGCTAAGATGTTTCCATATGTTCAATATACAGGAGGTAACTTCAATGGAGCTGATCTTAAAAACTCCCATTACAAGGCCAATGGAGGAAACTTACATGTAGATATTGGAAGGTCAGTAGCCCGATCCACTCGAGATATCGGTATTCAGTGTAGTAACACTGAGTTTATGACAACTGCATATGAAAACAGATTGCATTCGTTGAATCAAAGACATGAAATAACCCGAAAAAGAAAACGAGAAAGCGGACCTTGTAAGCTCTTCAACCTTAAATCCTCCTTTCATTCTGGAATCCTCTGTGACTTGATTTCTGTCATATAATAACTAATGTGATAAAATACTGATGAATGTGAATTATCAGCTAAGCACGGAAGTGAAGTACAAATTCCTGGCACTGAAACAAGTCGTGGAACTTTCTTAAGGAAGTGGAAAGTAGTAACTCCTGAAGAAAAAGAGAGAGTGCTTAACACATCAAAATTGTTTCAGTCTGAATATCCTTTCTGCAGGGTTATTTTGCGACGGTCCTATGTATACAAGGGAATTGGCTTGGTGAGCCATTAATTTGTGTTGTACCTGATCTTTTATTTTCAAATAAAAAAACTCTTTACTTTTTTTAAACTCCTTTTCCTGTGCAGCATATGCCGGCCTCCTTTGCTGAAAAGTATCTCGGTGGGGTTTCAGGATTCATAACGCTTCAGGTTTCTAGCGGGGAAAAGTGGCCTGTTCGGTGCATGTGGAGAGATGGTTCAGCTAAGTTAAGCAAAGGTTGGCCTGAATTTGTATCCACTAACAAGTTGGAGGAGGGTGATGTTTGTGTCTTTGAGCTGATCAAGATGGGGGAGGTTGTGCTTAAAGTTACGATTTTTCGTGTTGCTGAAGCTGCAGCAGAACCAGTGAACCAACTTCCAAAGGAACAACTCAGCCGAACCAGCCAGTTTGCCAGTGCTTATGATCTGAATGGCTGAAATTTGTAGGTGATCTTTCTTCTTTAGGCAGCCCTGTCAACTTGTTAAAATGGAATTATTTTGAAGTTAAATCTCTAGACACTTTTTGTTGTTTGTGAGTCTGTATAGAAATTTGCTTCGCTTTGGTTGGGCCACAAATAGATGCTTGATTATAATTCTGTCAGATTGGAGAAGGGCAGTGGATTTCTTCACAACCTTCTTCATTTTTATTTCTTAGTTGTTTTCCCTCCATTTTTGGTGCCACCACCAACAATTCGGGCACAGAATCAACCATCAACAAGTATAACAATATCTTTCATTATATATGTTATCTCTCATTATATATGTTAGGATAGGTTGCTTATTTCCAATGATCAAAACCTTGGAAGTCTGTAATCTTGGGGTTTTTGGGTTGGTAGGTGTTTTTAGTTCTCTTGGAATGATTAAATTCACCACGTGAAAGTATCATTTTGGCAAATAATGCATTGGTCCTGTTGCTGAGCAAGGTATATGACTTGTTGCTAACCTGTGCACGTCACTATTCTTATTTCTCTCACCTTTGCACTATGTTTAGATCATGAATTTGGATAGAGATTTTAAAAGGGAAAGGGAAGTGGGAAAAAAAAACTAGCTTATATTTCATTCATATTTCTCTCACCTTTTTCTTTTGTCTTTCCAAATCCTTACCCAAAGTCATGATTCAAGCACAGCCTTAGGGACCAGTCCATTTATAAGACTGTACTTTTATGCATTGGAAAGACATTTTTCTTCAAAATTGGTAATGGTCCTTTGTCTTGAATTCCTGGGAGCAGCGCTCAATATGCACTTGACAGCAGCTCGAGTGCCTGATATGCTGTGACAAATGCTCAACAGGAGCCTGACTTGAGCTCAAGCGCCTGAGTTGCTGGGGCTAGTGCTCGATAGGTGTTTGGCCTGTGATTGAGCACATGATATGCTCGGCCTAGTGCTTGACATGTGCTTGTCCTGAGCTTGAGTGTCTGATTTGCTGTGGCTAGCGCTTGCAAGTGCTCACATGAGCTCGAGTGCTGTTGGCACTACTCAGGCCCATTTTCTAATCTTCTTGTCACTGAATCAGTTTTAATGCTCATCTCATGTTTTTCAGATCTATGATGACAGTTATAGAAGCTTAGGATCAATTTTTTTTTTTTCCTCCCTACATTAGCTCTATAACTTGATCATCAAGACTCCATTGATGAATCCTTTATGTTCTTCAATCTAGAAATCAAAATCATGGGTTTGAATCATTCAATTCATCTAGATTGAGTTTGAATTCGCAAAAAACCATATACCTTCAACACAACACCATGTACCTATGAGGATCGGAGCTATGGGAAAAGGAGATTAGTGCTTGATGCTTCATGGTGATTGTTGACTCAATGGAGCTTGATGGATCAAGGCTGCTGTGGAGAGAAGATCAAGCTTTTTTAAGCTTGTGGTGAGCTCAATTGTAGGGAAAGCTTGGATAAGAGTTTGTAAATCTTTCAATTATGCCTTGCAACTGTTTGATGCAGTGATATATGGTTACTGGGTGTTGGGATTATGGTTTTCATCTTTAATGGGATTGTTCTTTCTGTAGGATTTCTACACGGCGACTCTGGAGTCTCTTGATTGATTGCTCTCTAATTGACTAAATTGTTAGTTGTGTGTTTAGAACTGCTCAATTGGTATCATTGGTGGATTAATTGTTTAGTTGAATGTGCAAATAATTGTCGAGAGTTCAATTATACACTTGCTTGTGGTAAGATTGGTGGTAATATGTTAAAATTGGCTTATTCACCCCTCTGTTCGTGTTGATTCTGTGTCTCTGGTTGTTTCTGTGGCCGAAGTATTTTTGAGAAATCAATAGCATGTTTGAAAGGATGATGTGGCTATTTTGCATTTTCCATCATTTGTTTATAATGAAATGAAGAACTGACAGGCCACCTCAACTAGTGGAGATTTTTGGGTAATATGTCTGGCTTGTAGAGAGCATTGCTCTATATGGCCAATGTAACATTGCAATTTTTGGATTTTTTTAAAAAAATTTGAAATATAATTTATATATCTAGGGGAGGGGAGGTGCTAAGCAGTGCAGGCAGGTACTTGCAATGAGTGACAAATTGTACAGATGTAAGCTAAAGGAGTGTTGTTACCCTCCGTTGCATTTGACAAAAATTGAACTTTTCATGGGAGGTGAGAAAATGCCGTTGCCTAGATGTCCTTGGTGCTGCATCTGTGTTTGTTTGCGTGTTTGGTACATCCACTAGCAAGTGATGAATTTTTAACGCGGCATAAAGAACTCTGAATTAATTCGATTTTTTAGAGGAAATTTAATTTGATTTGAATGGTTACTATGCTGCGGATTCTTTATTTAGGATGGAAAAATATAATATTTTGATCAAAACTATGGGAAATTATCACTTTATACCATTCAAATACGTGCTCCTAAGCTTTCTAGTATACTTTTTAATTGACATTCACATTATGATTTGTCTTAATAGTATCAAACTCTTTCATAGTTAACTTGTTTAATAAATTATATAAACCTTATTATTCGAAACAAGTAAGAAAATATATGACTATATATACTCACACTACACTGAAGTATAGTCTAAATAACAATGTGCATCTATTAACAACTTAATTTTAGAGGATTTGAATTCTTACTTCATAAGGTTTGAAATCAGTTAGACTCGCAAATAGTCTATAATGATGAGTAATGTTAACTGATCATAAATGTGTAATCATTTTTCTAATTAATTTTTGGGTAATTATTTAGTATGTCTAAAATATCATGTGGTATTTTTGTCTCAATTAATAATACAGTGTAAAATTTTATGAACATCTTTATTTGGTAATTGAAAAATTGAAAAAGATCGGTTAATGTATTTTTGTGATTCTTCATTTATAGTAGTATCATATAAATATTTTTACATGACACTCCATAATTACTTAATAATTATTATTAATTTGTTTATTAGGAACTGCGGGAGGTAAAATTCGAGTTAGTTAAAAGTCACTGCCTTGCAACGAAATTGAGTTTAACGTGCAATCTCGTGGCCAAACTTCACCTTTGGTTAGACGATAGACGCCAAATAAAGGGTGGATCAAGTCAATCGAAAGTTTACTTCACATGAAAATATGCACACCTATTCTTGAAATAGTAAATTTATTTATACAAAAATTAAACACAAAATATGATACAATCTTAATAAAAAAAAGAATTGAACACGATAATCTCACAAGAGATGTGACCTACATGTGTGGGATCCATCTCTTGTGAAAGGCCTGTGTCCCATTTATATTTGATTTCTGTGTTTCTATTATTACTATTATTGAATTGTAGTAAACGTGGGATATGATCCCTCACAGAGTGAAATAATAAGGGAAAATGATTAAAATTTTTTAATCAACAACCAATACTTAATAGAAAATTAAATATAAAAATTAGTAGGATGCAATATAGTTTCATGCAATCCTTCTAGTCTTATCATTAATAATGTTCCAAATAATTATATTTTGTGTTGAAAAAGACTTTTAAAATCTTGAAGATAAAGTAAGCAATAACTATTTTGAGATTACAAGATTAAGATTACAATAACTTATAAGAATCTTATAGAGATTGCATTGAGGTTGAAACCTCCCTGTATCCAGGAAGATGGCTGTTGTGTTGATGTGCAGAAGATTCATCATGGTTGCTCCACGAGCTTCTTGGGGTGAGATCTGACCTTCTTGATCTGATTTTGATGCCTTTTGTTCGAGGGCTGCTTCGAATCTGGCCACACAGGCTTCTTTTGATGGTTGACCATTGAACATTTCTGAATTCAAATCCAAGGTTTGAGAATGAGGGGTCGAGTCTCGAGGCTGAGAGCGATCCTAGGCTGCACAATCTCAAGAGCGATTCCACACAGGTCTTCGTAGGACTGCGCAAAACAGTTTGTTTTTGAAAGTTTTTAAGAAAGCGACAAATCGCTCGCGCCGAAGATAGTGTGAAACTAGTCTGGGTCAAGCCAGGGTCCTTCTCAATGCTCACGCTGACGAGCATGATTTCATTCATTAAAAGGCTAGCATGCCTCTCTTTCTCTCAATTGATCAAAGTTTGCAAAACCCAAGGAATTCCTTCATCTTCATTTTTACCGCAGTTTTTGAAAAACTTAGGTCATTACGATGATTTTCAGGGCGTAGAAGAGCAGGTGGAATGCACGGTCATTCCATTCAAATCCTCTAGCACAACTAGCTCAAAACAAACAATAAGCATGGAAACATGATAGCCGCAGCTGTTTCATTCAGATTTCCTGGTTGCAACTGGCTCCACAGCAGAGACAGACTCAAAAGGAAAGCGAAAGGATAATTACAAAAACGGTGTTCGAGGCAACAATCCCGGGATCACCCAACATTCTATACAAGGGGGACCGACTCGTTACAACAAGACAGACCCTTAAGCAAAAAGAACTGACTCAAGACGAAGAGACAGACTCAAAACAAAATAAAAGACTGATTCGACACCCAAGCCAGAGTTTACAAAACTAGCATTCGCAGATGCTCAAAAATGCGCGCCAGACGCCACATCAAAATACCAGGTGCCGCCCACAGGTAGGGCTGCAAACGAGCCGAGCCGAGCCGAGCTTTGGTGTGTTTGGACTTGTTTATTAAGATTTTAACGAGCTCGAGCTCGAGCTCGAGCTCGAGCTGAATAAAAATTTAACGAGCCGAGCTCGAGCCGAGTTGGCTTAGGCTCGACTCGAGCTCGAGCCTGTTCATGAACCTTAACGAGTCAAAAAATTTATAAATTCATACTTGCATGTGAGACTAAAGTTACAATTAAAACTTTGATTATACAATTATATATACAATATATATAAACATACTAAAAAAAAGTCCATATTTTACTAAAATAATAATATCTACTACCACTATTATATAAATATACTATCTATAGTTAAGTATTATTTACATTTATATTTTTTAAATATATAAATAGCATATTTCTCTTATTTTTTATACATAATTTTATATTATTTAATATATAAATAATAAATATTGAACGAGCCAGCTAACGAGCCGAGCTTACGAGCCGAGCTTTAGAGTGTTTGGGCTTGTTTATTAAAAATTTAACGAGCTCGAGCAACGGCAAAAAAAATTAACGAACCGAGTTCGAATGAGCTCTTACCGAGCTGAGCTCAAGCTTGTTCATGAACGGCTCTGTTTATTTGCAGCCCTACCCACAGGTGGTCTAACCCTGATCACATACTCGCAGTATCCTCAAAGTCCAATAGCTGGGTAGTAACGGACTTTGCTGAGGTGGGCGGGAGGATAACCTCGTTGTCGATCAAATCTTGCACCTCATGACGGAGACGGAAACAATTATCAGTAGGGTGGCCGGTTTGCTGATGGTACGCGCAGTACTGAGTAGCATCATGGCCTACTGGAAGAGGACTAGGGAGAGGCCTAGGTTCGAGGGGTTTAAGATGCCCTCTTTCGGCCAGGATCTGAAGTGCCTTGGATAACGGCATGTAAAGAGCATGAAAGACCCTGCGCCCTCGAGGCATGTACTTCGAAGTCTGAGTATTCTTGCTAGATGCACTAGCGAAAGGGTTAGCAGGCACTGCCTTGACTTTCTGATCTTTCCCGGGTGCGGGGTTGAGAGTGGAAGGAACTGTTCTGGCATGACGGGGCCTATCCCGGTTTTTGACTGGCTTGTACTGCCTTCAGTTGGAGTTGGGAAAACATCATTCACAGTCTTGGTCACGACTGCAAATGCTTGTTGCTTACTCATCCCCCCCGGCTTTCAAAGCCTCGACTGCCCATAACAGTTGTTCACTAGGATCGGCATCTGACTTCACTTTGCCTTTACCTCTGGCCTCAGCCTGATCAAGGGTTTGGGTTGATGTTGATACGTCATTGTTATAATTGGAGGCCACCTCCGGTTGGTTAAGCTCAATCACAATCCGTCCCAATAGCGGGGGCTCATGGGGTACAAAATTCTCGGCATATGGTGCGGCTGGTGGTGAAACCGACATTCCGTAGGCGAGATCCGCCACGGACCTCTAGAGGTCACCTATCATCCCCATCAATTCGAATGTGGTGGGCTCATGAGCCTGATACAACTGGGGGGTCCAGATCGGGTGCGCAACAGGCGACCTGGGTGGATGCGGTACATCGACATTAGTCTCACTTTGTAGAGTGATTCCTTGATCTAATGCAGTCGTCATAACCACGATCTCTTCCGAATTCTGCGTCATGATAAGTCCGCTGTACTGAATGGTGACTGACGGATCAGATTTCTGTCTTGCCTCAGCAAGGGGGAGCACTGACTATTCTGAATCAACTCTCTGAACTGAAAGGAAAAACAAGCAGCATTTCAGCCCAAACGGATCAAACACAGGTGTAGCGAACAACTGTATTTACTGCTGACCACTGTTCCCCAAAATCACTGTCCCAAAACACTGAATCGGATACCCGCGGATATAACTGATTCTTACAAATATTGATACTGGTGCCCTCAGGCCTGATATTCAAACTTGCAAACTGATATGTGCGTTCCTATAGAGATTCACTCTGAAAGCACATAGAAGGTAAGTGAAAGCCAAAACATCCCTATGTTGGGGTAGGGTTTCCCTGTCCTATTTTGTCAGGAGCTAGGGTTTCACTATGCACACAGCGGTTTCAAACAACCTACAATCGGGTAAGCAACTTGTCCTAGTTTAGAATGGTCACTACGGATTCTGAATATGCACTAGGTCAAATGGTCCAAAAAAGGTGCCCCGGTAAAACTGGAGTTTGTATTCCCGTCGTGGCAGAGCCCGCAACCGGTCAGCCTTATGGCACGCTTCTCAAAGCGAGCCTCCAGCAAACCGTTCAGGAATAGCATACGGCCAACACGGTGTCCTAGGCGCACCAATGCACATGCAATGCAAAGAGACACATAAATGAAATCAAAACAGGATATCACAAGTTCGAGTCAAGCTCTCTAAAGTCCCCAGCAGAGTCGCCAGAAACTGTAGACGCGCCCCGCGTGAGGGCCTCCGTGCTACAGTTCGGACTCTCTTTTTGTTGTCGGTTCTTAATCTGAACCAAAGAGTCCAAATCTGGCAAATCGTTTTGAGAAAACAGAGTTTTTGAAAGAAGTGCCAAACATGGACTGCTTTGCCAGATACAGAGTCGCCACCCAAATATTTTATTTTGGGGAAATTTAGGAAACCTTGACTCGGTGCCAAAGGCCACGTGTCCGTCATCAACAAAGTTGCCTCGGCTCGGGAACTTGGGTACGATTGGGGAAGGTCAGCTATGAGCACCCCCTCTCGCCCGATCCGAAGATCGGCCTCTACTAACCGTGATATCTTGTTTTGAAAACATTATGTGTTCTTATTCCAGTTATTAGCCTAGAATTACTATGTTATGCGCGCAGCAAACAAGTATAGACTAGATCGTCTAATTTGGAACGAAACATTGCATATCCGTTTGTTTGGAAAATGCTTTGGAATTTGCTACTCACAAGTAGGCTAAAACACGGATTTCAATGAGTTGTTCCAACTCAAACAATCCAACCTTCACCCACAGGCATTCAGGCAGTTATAACACATAAGCAACTAGCCTCATGGTAATCACGCTGTCATGGCAACATTCACACTCATGCGAAATGCTAAAGCATAAAATACTTACAATGTACTCCATGCCAAAACAGTAAACTAGTTAGCAAACATGCGTGACCTAGTTCATGTTAAAGTGGCTAATGCAACGCATACAGAATGTAATTAGGATAGCTCGGCTAATCTAAGAATGACATGTGAAAATGCACAAGTAGCATGTATTCAAGTTAGATTTGAAGTACTTATGCAGTTAGCATGATGCGCCGAGCCCGGTGCATGCAATACTGATGAATGATGCACGCATGCATAGCATAAGGTATGCTAAATTAAACATGTCCTAATACTAACCATCAAAGCAGGTAAGTAAAAGGGAGAAAGAAGTGGGGGTTGGAAGACACGCACACACGCATCCACACTTATTACAAATTTACCCTCGCTCGGAGGGACTGAAAGAATAATACAATTTAACTAACTTACAAGCTAATTAAATATTACAAATTAAATAAATCAGCTAAGCAAATTAACTAATCTATTTAAGCAATAAACAATAGCCTCGGGAAGAGGGCCCAATGCATGCGCGCTCGATTCCGCTCGGAAGTCACTGCCATGCACAAGTTGCCTCTGCTTTGGTTGTTCTGCTCCTCCAAAGACTGCAAAAGTCTGAGGGTTGCTTCTCTGAATGCTGTGGAACACCACTGGCTGAGGGGAATGGTCACCGGCCATGGAGAATGGTCATCGGCCACAAATTAAGCTATCGGCCACCAATGGATGGCCGATCGGCACTGTATATGGCCGGTCGGCCAAAACTTCCTGCAGAATCTGGTTTGACAGCAACAGAAGGCAAAGCATAGCATGGCAATGCATTTCAAGCAATGTATGCACCAATCACACCCCTTATCATGTATATGACTCAAAGGAGGATGGGCCTCGATTCTCGGACCACCAATCACGCATTTCCATGCATGATGGCTCAAAGAATCAAGTGTGCATTTTGATTTCAAATGAAACGCAATGCACATAATCAAACAAATTGAACTCAACCTCTATCACAAGCAATTCAAGAGGCCAAGTATACATGCTAATGCAATGCAACTCTAAGCATGTGAGCTAGCATGCAACATGACAATGCAATGTGTACATGCAAGTATGCAAGCAAACATACAAGGTGAGCATGCAAACAAGCAAAGGAGATGGACTTAAACCAATTTAGGCAGCCCTCAAACTGACCTAAAACAGTGGCCAAAGTGCTCAAACATGAGGGCCAACACACACACACATGCACATGTTAATGGGCCATCACTTAAGCACAAAGAGGGACTTTTAAGTACACTTAAAAGGAGAACAATATGGACAGTTAGCATGCACATTAAGCTCTAAAATCATGTTGTAAAATGATGTCAAATCAATTTAAACAAGGGCCATCAAAGCATGCAAGCAAAGCTAAGACTTAAGGCAATCCAAAGGGTTATTGAACCACCCTTAACAAAACCAAACATGGCATGAATTGAACAACTAAAATCAGATTTCTAGCATGTTAAAACAAAGCCAAAAGACCACTTAGATGGCATCTAAATGACTTATACATGGAAGCATACGCAATGACCAAACATGGAGCATGGGGATAACCTCTTGAAACATCAAAGGGGCCATGAGATGCAAGCATACAAGCATGCCAAGTGGACTAAAAAGACATGAAAAATGGCTCCAAACCACTGAAATGATGCAAGGATGCATGCTAAAGGTCCATATACTTGAGGCTTACAAGCCAAAAATGCAAAAGGGCTATGCAATGCAAGTCATGGTCGACCAAAACAACCAAGGGCAGAGCTTAAGCATGGCAGAACAAGTATAAAAACTTCACAAACCTTGGCCAAAAACAAGTTAGAACAAGGGTCAACACTTAAAACATATTAAGGCCTAAACATGGCATTACAAGGCATGTATGCTAAGCAAGCATTGTCATGACCAAAACCCGACCCTATGGGTTTAGTACCGTAACCGGCCAGTAATCCGAGATTACCGAAGGCCTTTTTAACAGTAATACAGTAAAACGGAGTACAGCGCCTGGCGGATGCCAATACAATAAATAAATAATGTCCAATGAGCTGTGACAGTCTGTATGCCAAAAAGATTTTTTTTTTCTTATATATATGTAAACAGTACAAAACAGTACACACAGTATATATAGTCACTCAAAACAGGGACTTAATCTCTACTAAACAGTACAGTACAAACAGTCAGTCTATACAATAACCAAAAACAGTACAGAAGGGGGGAAACTAAAACACCCCTAAGCCTTAGCTTGACAGGCTCGAAACCTCGCAGTGAGGCACAGTAGTTGGCGTGACAAAAAGGGGAGTCTAACCCACGCTCCTAGCTCCGGTCTAGTGGCTGAGCACCTACATATATATATATAAATAGTGAGCTAAAGCCCAGTGAATAACATAATGCGTAAAGAGGTTACGAATGAATGTCCTTACAGTAATGAAAACAGTTCATTAAACAGTATTTCAGTCTTTCAGTCAGAACAGTTATTCAGTCATATGTGGTACATCCATTAGCATAGCAGTACAGTAAACAGTAGGTCTTGAAAGACCAGGTCTTAACAGACCCAACAGTAATGATGGCCATCAATCAGTAAACAGTAGTGGTTCCAACAAGGGAACCGACAGAGACCTTTGTAACAGTAACAGTAAACAGTAGGTGCTAAGGATGCCACAATACAGTTCAGAATATATGACATACATTCATTCAGTAAACAGTAAACAGTTCAGAAAACAGTACAGTTCAGTTGTTCAGAAGATAATCATTTTGAACATATCTTTACACAATTGTTACTCACAGAGTTCTGGGCTATTAGCGGCTAGAGCGCGTCCCCGAGAGCCAACCCTAAACAATTAACAGATAGAACACACACTAAGTTTCACAGTTGGGAAAGATGATAACTTAATCCCTAAATTGCCTCGGTGTGGTTCTACATCTATTTCCTTATTAAGGTGTCTTAAACTAGGCCTAAGAATGTCTAGAATGGGATGAGGATGCAAATATGCACTCAAAAAACATTTTACAAAACTTGCTGAAAACAGGGGTCTCGCTCGAGCGAGGCTTCCTTCGCTCGAGCGAGCTTGCCAAAACAAAGGGGTCGCTCGAGCGAGGAATCATTCGCTCGAACGGTCTGTAAAAATGCAAAAGTACTGGATGCTGAGTTTTTACGCTCGATGCTCGCTCGAGCGTGAGACACAGCTTTTTGCTCAAGCGTAGGTCTCTTCACTCGAGCGTACGCCTGCGCGTATCAAGATTCTGAGAGCTGGAAATTTACGCTCGAGCCACCATTCCTTCACTCGAGCGTAGCTCAAAGTAAACGATGGTCGCTCGAGCGTAGAATCCTTCGCTCGAGTGAAAAAGCCAAATTTTGGAATTTCCAGATTTGCCTCCCAAGCTCAAACCAAGCATTCTACAACTCTAAACTTGACCTCTTGGGCCCAAATTCTGGAAAACTCATCTAAACTCAATATACAACAAGTTTCAAAGCTCAATTTGTGAATTTAAAGCCCAAAGGTGAGTCAATTAAATCCAATTCAAACCAATTTTTCATGAACATGAAGATCATGCAAACATGCATGAATTCAAACCAATTCAAAGCTTCAATTTGATGCTCTAGGGAGCCAATTGTTCCAAAACCAAGTTGAAAACATGGACTTAAGCTTAATTATGCACATGCATGTACAATTTGCCATGAAATCATCTCAAACGCCAACAATACAACCATGCATGCATGAATTCTATCATAATCCAACATGTATGAACTAAAACATGACTTAGTTCTACAATTTGACATGGACCATGCAAGAATCAACATAGACTCAACAATAAGAGGTTAAATTCCCTTACCTAGGTATTGAATACAAGCTAGAGAAACTCAATTGTGTAAAAACTCCTTCAATTCTACCAAGTTCCAAGCAAAATCCATAAGACCAAGTCAAGTCTCTCACTCTCCCTCTAATTCTCTTCTTTGGTCGGCTATAGCAATGAAATGAGGTTGATGAAATGTTTTTGTTGAGTGTAAATAGGCTCAATGTGTTTTGTAGATAATGGGCCACTAGGTGGCATTCTAGTAATTAAGTCTAACTTTGCATTTTATCAATATTTAATCTAATTTAATCATACCTAATCAGTTTTCGGATAATTATACCAAAAAATCACATAAATTATGAGGATCATGAAACACTAATCAGTTTTCGGTTCGACCACCGATAAGGTCTTCAATTAACAGTGTAAACATAAACACACAAATAGATAATCAAATAGTCAAACAGATAGAATGCAAATTAACATATATACTCAATTAATTCAGTTCCAGTTTTCAGTCAGTCAGTTCAGTATTTTCAATCAGTTCAATTATCAGTCATCTTCAGTCTCAGTTTAGCAGTAATCGGTAATAAGTGACGAGGGTTATTACAAGCATGGTGTACCAAAACCAACATACAACAATGCTATATTATGACATAATAAGCATGAAAAATAGCTAAGGCATGGTCAATATACACCTAAACATGGTGCTCCCTCAAGAGGCAAAAATGGTCCTTTTCAAGGACAACAAGGAGAGGGGGTGGCCCTCTCCTTCCTAGGACCTCAAGGCACCATTCTCACATCTGAAATCTCTCAAGATTTCAGTGGTGAGGAGGCCCAAATACAATGGTCCCGAAGCTCAACCAAAATGGCACAAAACAAGGGCCAAACAAGCCTTAAGAGGGGTCAAACAACCCCAAACCATAAAACACTCTTAACAAACTATTTAGAGGAAGCAAAAACACAACTTTTATATGTTATATGCTAAGCTTGAAAATAGGTGCAAGATAGGTAAAGAAGCTATGCAAGAAGGGGTAAAAAGGGGCAAGATTGTTACCCTTGAAGACCTCCTTCACAAATGAAGCTCCAGCAGCTTCTTTAGCTCCAAACCAGCTCCAAAACTTCAAGAACACCCCTTAGTACCTCAGTGGCCAAGGGAAGGTGTGATGGTGAGTGTTTGTGTGCAAAACTAAGGCTAAATACACACACAAAGCACAAAAGGGAGAGAGATATAGATATAGGATAGATACAAACCCTAACCTAAAGCCAGAGCTCTCTTAGCAATGTTGTCTAACCTCTGAAAGAGGGAGAAAAGACCCCCTCTTATAGAGGAGCCAATCTTGTAAAGCTTACAAGGTAAGCTAACAAGAGGGAGATCCCTCCATACACGTGTATGGATGGGAGCCAAATGCATGCCAGCTGTATGAAAATATCGGCAAAAGCAGATGCACAGTAGTCGGCTGGCCCAAAATACAATTGACCAAAAAAAGATAGCTGGTCGGCCAAACATTTGGCCGATGGCAACAAAACACAGCCGGTGGCCTCAAGCCATGGCCGGTGGAGTGTGGGGATGCCTCACAAGGCATTTCCTGCCCTTCCAAGGCAAAACACAAGTGTTTGCTGCAAAACCAGACACAGAACAGTCGAGTCGGGAGATCTTGAGACAAGGCGCATAGCCGAGACCTCCGGGAACTCAAGACGAGCACAAACATGGATGATCACCAAGTGCTCAAGTGGTGACATCCAAGTCTTGAGGACGGTCAAAAATGGGGTGTCTACAGTTATGTGTTATTTGGAATTTTTAGAATATTATGATAGGTTTGGTTAAAATTCGATTCGAAACCAAATAATTAGACTAATTTAATGCAAAATAATTACCTTTAACCTCAATTGAACATGTGTCCCTAAGTGGGCCATATACTTGATTCCATTAGGTCATTTTTATATCATCAACTCATGCTCCTATGACACACAAATGTGAGAGAGAAGTGAAAGACTAAGAAAGGGTTTGGGATCAAGTGAGAAAGGGGAAAACTTGCAAGAAATTGTTGTGAGATTGAAGAGAATTTGAGAGTTTCAACTTCAACAATTGTGAACTCAAGTCTCTAGGTAAGAATTTTATCCTTAAGCCTTGAAATCTAGACTATAATGCATGAATATAAGAGAATTATGTTGAATAATGCAAGAATTGAGTTAGAAATGAAGAGTATTGAGCCATACCATGCATGCATGCATATTTTCTCACATTTTGAGTTTAATTTCTAAGAATTCTCTTATGCATGTCTTGAATTCACCTTAATTTTGGGAAATCATCAAGTTTCATGTCGTTTTGTAGCATTTGATCATGTTTTGAGAAGCTTAAGTTCAAAGAAATTCATGCATGTCATGTTCATGGAACATTCATAAATTTTAAATTGAATTTTTGCACAATTGGCAAGCTATTAGGCCATGATTTCTTGAAATGATCCCTAATTCATGACGTTTTATGAGTTTCTAAGTGTTTCCTCAAGTTTTGGCCTAGAAAAATCGAGTTTTGATGCTTGAAGATCGAGTTTTGAACTTTGGAAGCAAATTTGGAAATTCCAGAATTTGCACCCTCCGCTCGAGCGAAGTATTATACGCTTGAGCGACCATCTTTGTTTTTACACCTCCGCTTGAGCGACTAGAAGTCCGCTCTAGCGTGAAATGCATGCTCTCAGAAGTTTATATGTTTTTGCAGATCACTCGAGCAATAAAAGTCACGCTCGAGCGAGGGTTTGAGTCTCACGCTCGAGCAAAGATTGAGCGTCCGTCGAGCGTGAAAATCAAGCAACCAGTACTTTTTCAAAGTTTGCAGACTGCCTGAGCGAAGGAAATTGCGCTCAAGCGAACTCTCACATCTTGTATGTCCACTCGAACGAGGAAAGCCACGCTCGAGCGTAAACCTTGTTTTCAGCAAGTTTTGAAAAATGTTTTTAAGTATATTTTTGCATCCTCATTCCATCTTAGGCATTCCTAGGCCAAGATTAAGATACCATAATGAGAATAAAGGCTAAAAACACACTAAGAACAAATGAAATAAGTTGTGCACAATGCGAACGTGTGTTTCAATGTATGTATTTGTCATGTTATGTAGGTCACGCATCTCAAGTTTAGTGAATTACCCACCCTACCCATATATTTGGAGCCACCGGTTATCTGTGAGTAATAACTTTGTAAAGCTATATTCAATTTATAAGTATTTTCTGAATGATATAAGATAATCTGTTTTCTGAAATATTATTTTCTACATAAATGAATGGTTGTCTAATGTTTCTGAAATGTATTCATGGCATTATTAGCTTCAGATGACATTTGTTATTTGTTCTGTTATGTCCTAATTATGGGTCAACTGTAAGTCTCATGAGCCAATTGTTATGGATCCTTATGTATACGTCTCATTTATGGGCCAACTGTACGTCTCATGAGACAACTGTATCGTCTCCGTGGACGTGAGTCAACTGTATGCCTTTATGGCCGTCCCTTTATAGGTCAACTGTATGCTTTTATGGCCGTTTCTTTATGGGTCAACTATTTCTGCTAGTGCTAATGATTGTACCACGTATGATTAACTGCAAATTCTGATTATTAATAATATGATTCTGAATCTGTATCTGTTACGAACTATGATTTCTGAACATGATATGAATCCATTTTTGATGACTACTGAATTCTGTTTTCTGTAACTATCTTGGACAACATTCATTAAACCCCTTTACTTTGTTATTATTCACTGGGTTCCAGCTCACTATTTATATTATGTATGTAGGTAGGCAGACACGTGACCAGGCCCAGAGTTAATGGCCTAAGATTCTATTTTGTCAGCCAACTACCGTGCCTCCTGAGGAGGTTCCTTTTGAGAGGATCACGCCAAGGCTTTAGTATGAGTTTGTTTTGTATATCTGTACTTGGGCTAAGCTCCCATCTGTTGGAAAAAATGGTTTTTTGGTGACTTTAATTAAATATTAAAGTGGGTCCCAACCATCTATTGTGTTGGGTCCAAGTGGGTCTAGATACTTTGCAATGAGATCTTTACACCACAAATAGATTGGCCAAAAACTATTGAGATTTGAATGAGAAATTGCCCCATGAAGTTAGCTTCATGAAAGAGTTAATGGGGTTTGTAACTTCTGCCTTTATTGCGGAGTTTAATAGTGCATTAATGGGGTTTGTAACTTCTGCCTTTATTGCAGAGGTTAATGGTGCATTAGTGACTAGCCATAAAGGCTGGAGGCTTCTCCTCTCTCCCCCATACATGTATAAATTGAGACACTCCTATCAAGTCTCAAACACAGAAATTGTTTCTTCCATTCTTTAGTCAGTTTGCTAGAAATTTCTATAGTGAGAGAGTGCTGCCACTGTTTTTGTTCGCTAGGCTAGACAGAGAGTGCTTCTGCCGTAGCTGATTTTGACCGTCGTATTCTGGGAGACAAACGCCGGGATTCCTCAAGCACTCGACCCGTGAGGCGGCGAAATCTGTTTTAAGGAAACTGCTACCGTGCAGGCTTCGGTTTGGTTTCTTTACCATTTTATTGTTTTGTGTATTTTGGAAGGGCATTGTGCGTGTGTTAAGGTATTTACGCTACACTCGGGATTATGGGCTGCATTATACTCGATATCCAGCGGTGCTTGAAGGCTATAGTGACGCAAATTGGATATCAGATATAAAGGACTCAAAGTCCACTAGTGGATATGTGTTCACTCTTGGTGGGGCAGCCATGTCTTGGAAATCTTCCAAGCAAACGTGTATATCTAGATCAACGATGGAATCATAGTTTATTGCTTTGGATAAAGCAACGGAAGAAGCTGAATGGCTTTGCCATTTCCTTGAAGATATTCCACGTTGGTCTAAACCTGTGCCTGCTATTTGTATTCATTGTGATAGTCAATCTGCAATTGGTAGGGCATAGAGTAATATGTATAATGGAAAGTCTAGACATATCCGTCGTAGACATAATTCCATACGACAACTACTCTCGAATGGAGTTGTCTCTTTAGACTTTATAAAGTCTAAGGACAACATTGCTGATCCGCTAACCAAAGGGTTAAATCGAGTGTTAGTCGAAACGTCGTCAAAAGGAATGGGGTTGAGGCCTTTGGAAGTTACCGGAATGGAAACCCAACCTAGTTAATTGGAGATCCCAAGATCTAGGTTCAATGGGACAACCTAATTGCGTGTAACAGTGGTATGTCACTGAGGAGGTTAAACCTCTAGCCATTCGTTCTATCAGTGATAGCTGCAAGTGTAGAGGTTAAGCTGAGCTTTTAATGACTCTAGTGTGTTAAGCTGTTGAGCTGAGTATAGTAGGATACTCAAGTAGAGTCACCTATGTGAGTGTGAAATGGGGCCACTTCTAGAAGAATTGGGCAGGCCAAGATTCTTTGAAACCACTCGCTGAACCAGGCTAGTGTGTAGGGCCATACAGGGCACACCAGTGAGAACAGAATGGTGGTAGGAGTAATTCCCATGTGAGATCTATTGTCTCAGTTTACATAAACGGCAGAGCAGTTCAAGATGTCATATTCACTGATCGGCTAGTAAACTCGATAGGTTTTCACTGGGAGAGGTTCAAAGCCAAAAGCTACCTTCTCTGATGTCGGGGTTAGTTTGTTGTATTCTCTCTCTGAGTCATTATTGTTGAACGGTGTTCGTTTGTTGAGTCATTCGGTCAATTTTTATTCATGTGGGGGATTGTTGGAAAAAAATGGGTTTTTGGTGACTTTAATTAAATATTAAAGTGGGTCCTAACCATCTATTGAGTTGGGTTTAAGTGAGTCTAGATACTTTGCAATGAGATCTTTACACCACAAATAAAATGGCCAAAAATAATTGAGATTTGAATGAGAAATTGCCTCATGAAATTAGCTTCATGAAAAAGGTAATGGGGTTTGTAACTTCTGCCTTTATTGCAGAGTTTAATAGAGCATTAATGGGGTTTGTAACTCCTGCATTAATAGGGTTTGTAACTCCCGCCTTTATTGCAGAGGTTAATGGTGCATTAGTGACCAGCCATAAAGGCTGGAGGCTTCTCCTCTCTCCCCTATACATGTATAAATTGAGACTCTCCTGTCAAGTCTCAAACACAGAAATCGTTTCTTCCATTTTTTAGTCAGTTTGCTAGAAATTTCTACAATGAGAGAGTGCTGCCACTGTTTTGTTCGCTAAGCTAGACAGAGAGTACTTCTGCCGTAGCTGGTTTTGACTGTCGTATCCTGGGAGACAGACGCCGGGATTCCTCAAGCACTCGACCCGTGAGGCGGCGAAATCTATTTTAAGGAAACTGCTACCGTGCATGCTTCGGTTTGGTTTCTTTACCATTTTTTATTGTTTTGTGTATTTCTGTTAAAATTTAGTTGTAATTATCAGCATATGTTCTTGGTATATAATTTTAATTTCTTCATAAATCTATTTCTTTAATTTCACAAATATGAACAAGAAGTTTTTTAAAACACAACTTAGGGGTTTTGAACCCTTGACCATACACATACACAGCGCCTTATCCACTTTGTCACAAGAGCCCTTCTACTCAACTACTCTAGACATATCCGTCGTAGACATAATTCCATACGACAACTACTCTCAAATGGAGTTGTCTCTATAGACTATGTAAAGTCTAAAGGACAACATTGCAGATCTGCTAACCAAAGGGTTAAATCGAGTGTTAGTCGAAACGTCGTCAAAAGGAATAGGGTTGAGGCCTTTGGAAGTTACTGAAATGGAAACCCAACCTAGTTGACTGGAGATCCCAAGATCTAGGTTCAATGGGACAACCTAATTGCGTGTAACGGTGGTATGTCACTGAGGGGTTAAACCTCCAGCCATTCCTTCTATCAATGATACTTGCAAGTGTAGAGGTTAAGCTGAGCTTTTAATGACTCTAGTGTGTTAAGCTGTTGAGCTGAGTATAACAGGATACTCTAGTAGAGTCACCTATGTGAGTGTGAAGTGGTGCCGCTTCTAGAAGAATTGGGAGGCTAAGATTCTTTGAAACCAGTCGCTGAACCAGGCTAGTGCCTAGGGCCATACAGGGCACACCAGTGAGAACAGAATGTGGTAGGAGTAATTCCCGTATGAGTTCTATTGTCTCAGTTTACATAAACGGCAGAGCAGTTCAAGATGTCATATTCACTGATCAGCCAGTAAACTCGATAGGTTTTCACTAGGAGAGGTTCAAAGCCAAAAGCTACCTTCTTTGATGTCGGGTTAGTTTGTTGTATTCTCTCTCCGAGTCATTATTATTGAACGGTGTCCGTTTGTTGAGTCATTCGGTCAATTTTTATTCATGTGGGGGATTGTTGGAAAAAATAGTTTTTTGGTGACTTTAATTAAATATTAAAGTGGGTCCCAACCATCTATTGTGTTGGGTCCAAGTGGGTCTAGATACTTTGCAATGAGATCTTTACACCACAAATAGATTGGCCAAAAACCATTTAGATTTGAATGAGAAATTGCCCCATGAAGTTAGCTTCATGAAAGAGTTAATGGGGTTTGTAACTTTTGCCTTTATTGCAGAGTTTAATAGTGCATTAATGGGGTTTGTAACTCCTGCTTTATTGCAGAGGTTAATGGTGCATTAGTGACTAGTCATAAAGCTGGAGGCTTCTCCTCTCTCCCTCATACATGTATAAATTGAGACACTCCTGTCAAGTCTCAAACACAGAAATTGTTTCTTCCATTCTTTAGTCAGTTTGCTAGAAATTTCTATAGTGAGAGAGTGCTGCCACTGTTTTTGTTCGTTAAGCTAGACAGAAGTGCTTCTGCCGTAGCTGGTTTTGACCGTCGTATCTTGGGAGATAAACGCCGGGATTCTTCAAGCACTTGACCCGTGAGGCGGCGAAATCTGTTTTAAGGAAACTGCTACCGTGCAGGTTTCGGTTTGGTTTCTTTACCATTTTATTGTTTTGTGTATTTCTGTTGAAATTTAGTTGTAATTATCAGCATATGTTCTTGGTATATAATTTTGATTTCTTCATAAATCTATTTCTTTAATTTCACAATTTGAACAACACCCTCGACTCTATTTGTGTAATTGGGTGACGTAAGACTAATGTATTTTTCACGTCACATTTGTATATATATAAGTTTGTTTTGAAAATTTATGTCCCATGTATGTCTGCACAGCTCTATAGATTATGTAAATTTATATATTTGCTTGCACAACCCCTATTATATGTTATTTTGTTCTGAGTCCTTTGGTAATCCAATGATTACTGATCGGTTATAACGTTAAACCCATAGGGACGGATTTGGGTCGTGACACACAGACCATACTCTGTTTTACAAAAAAAAAAAAAAAATTGTATCATATAGATGATATAATACAAATTATTTTTTTAAAATTTTATTTTATGTATATGTTAACCAGTTGGAACAAAATATTTAGGGTGTAATAATTCTCTTACCAATGAAAGTGGGACTTTGGACGAGCTGTGACTAGGGCTGCAAATGAACCGAGCTATTCGTGAACAGGCTCGGCTCGGCCCGGCTCGGTAAGGGTTCGGCTCGGCTCGTTTACTAAACGAGCCGCGCTCGAGCTCGATTATTGGGCTCGTTTCGTTAACGAACCGAGCCTATCGAGCCACAAATAATATAAATAATATTTTTTATTTAAATATTTATATTTAAATAATATAAATAATATTAAAAAAAATTTATCGAGCCGAACCGAGCCGAACTCGATAAAAATTAACGAGCCGAGCCGAGCTCGAGCCCAGTCCATTATCGAGCTGAGCTCGAGCTCAATAAACGAGCTCGATAACTTAACGAGCCGAGCTCGAGCCCAGCAAAGCTCAGCTCGACTCGGCTCGTTTGCAGCCCTAGCTGTGGCCCACCTGTGCTCTGGAAATTACTCCACGTGTCATCAACCTGGGTGGATGTGAGAGTGATATAAGTGCTATATATGTCTGTGTGATGTACTACTCCGTTTCTAACTCCCTCAAATCTCTCTGCATTTGCTAGGGTTTGTGCGAGAGAACTGGGTTTGAGATTAAAATTAAGAAGAAAAAAAAAATAATGAATAACAACCTTGGGTTCTTCAAGGTCTACTTGCCACCACCCAAAGGCCCAGAAAGATTGGTATGCACAACGATTTCTCTCAATTACATCCTCTTTGTTTTGAATTGTATCAATGAATTTGCTTGAATATGTTGTTATTTCACTTGATTTCTATGAAATTCGTGTATATCTAGTTTGATTCGTGTGTTTTTTTTGTTACGTGGGCGATTTGATCTCTGAAATTCAAATTATGTTTGTGATCGAGCAGCATTGTTGTTGATTCAACTGTGCTATGAACACACAGAATTTTTTATCACCAAAATCACTGTGTGTGCAAAGTTTTAATTTTAAAAGGTTTTGTTGAATCAAAGCTTTGAATTTTAAGGTTGTACTCTCAAAATGGCTTGCCCATTAGAGTCTGAAAGCGTACTAATATATATAGGCTGTCGTTAAACTTAGTCTAGCGGATAATTTAAACATAAAAAATGAAAAAATTATATTTAAAAAAAAATCCCTATGGTTTTACTCCCGTAATAAAATAAATTATGAGTTTTTAATTTTGTCAATTGAAGTACTAAACTTTTGATTTGTTTTCAATTTAAACATTTACCTATATCTGTCAAGTAAAACTGATGAAAAAAATGGTATTTTAATCATTAAACTCATGGAAAAAGTGTATTTTAAACATTTTATGTATCAACATTGAGTGTAATGACAAAAATACCATTTTTCCGATTGGTTTTACTCAATGGAAATAGGCTGATGGTTTAAATTGGAAATAAATCAAAATATTTTAGTGTTTAGGTTGATAATTAAAAATTCAGAATTTATTTTGTTGTAAGGGTTAAACTTTTTTTTTTTTTTTTTTTTTCCCTCCCAAAAAAAAAAGCCTTTTTGCAATTATATTCTAAAGAAAAAATTAGGTAAATGATCAATCAAGGAAAAACACAGAGTTAATGCTCAAGTGAAAAGCTTAATCATTAAGGGTAAAGAATGTCAATTTCGCTTTTGATGAGGGCAAACTTTCTTCAGTGAAATGTTTTGCGCATCAAGGAGAAATGTATTTATACCTTTATATCTAATTTTTATTTATTTTTTCACTATTTGAAATATTTAATTTATTTACTAAATATAAAAATAAAAATTTTGAAATTCTTACGTTTCAATGCCTTAAGGCTTATGCCCCACTTTATGCCCCGCTTCATGAGAGGTAAAAATGCTTTGCTTTTAAAAACTTTCCCTTTGTGTGCGAACATTTTCTTACATCAGTGATTTTGGTGATAAAAAATTTCACTATTTGTATACTTTTCCCATTAAATTTGTTAAATGGGGAAGATCATACATTTGGTCATATGAGAGTTTGTATTGCCATTCTAGGTGGTTGTCAGTTGCTAAATTTTACCAAGATAGTTTTACAAGTGTGTACATTGTACACTCGTTTGCCGGATATGACAAGGATAATAATAAGAATATGGGTATGAGATGGGTGTCCAACTGCCATACCAAAATTAGACCTTTTTCAAATAAAAAAAAAGAAGGGTAGATTGCACTTTTCACCCCCTATAATTTGACTGAAATTTCACTTTGGTTATTATTTTAATTTAAACAATTTGGTCATTACAATTTAAGTTCAATTTTAATTTGGTCATTCCATCCAAATAACCTTATTTGTTTTTTTTACATGTATACCTCAGGAGGTTGACATGTTTTATAAAATTGTTAATTTTAAAATTCAATTTGAATGGAAAGACCACATTGAAACCTAACTTTAAATGTTGGGACCAAATTGTTTAAACTGAAACAACAAAGGGCCAAAGTGAAATTTCAGTCAAACTACAATGGTGAAAGTGCAATTTATCCAAAAAACATACAAGGGGAAGGAAATTTATGTCCAACAATTGGTATAATTCCCAAACTGGCATTGGCGAGGGTCAAATCCACTACACTCAAAAAAACTAGTCTAACTTTTAACGAGGTAGGGAAAACACACAATTGGATCCTTTATTATTATTATTATTATTATTATTATTATTATTATTATTATTCTTAAGATGTTTAAAGAAGAAGTTCATATCTGATAGTAAAGGAAATTTATGCCGTCTCGCATGGATGAGATATACAATCTAAGAAGCATGGACACGGACACGGACACGACACGGACACGACACGGACACGCGGACGTGTAAATTTTCAAAAAATGCAGGCACGACACGTTGAAGACACGTTTAAAACATATATTTTTAAATATTTAATATGTATTTTATGTCAAATATTTAATTTTATCAAATTTGTCAACCGTAGGTATGCTATTTTAGTAAAAAAAATTAATTTTTTTTTTTTTAGTACTCAGCGTGTTCAAGCGTGTCCAACTCTTTCCAGCGTGTCTGACACTTGTTCGGCGTGTGTTTGTGTCTGACACGTGTTGGACACCTGTACGCGACCTTCGGAAATGTGTCCATGCGTCATAGTATATAATAAATTCCATTTAATTTCAAGTACATTCCTTAATAGTAAAAATTAGTGTTGTGAAAAGCACACTATGTGAGGTGATATGGAGAAGCCTTGCTTAGGAGTAAAAATTCAATGTAACGGTGATACTGTTGATGTGGTATCACCAACACACAATAAAACCATATGATGTGGGAGGTAAATCCTAATTTTTAGGTGCCACATATATATAGAGGGTAAAAGACAAGAAATGATTGGATGGTGATACTAATGACATGGTATCATTGTTGTATTCAAGTTTTTTTCCTTGCTTAGGCAGAAAAAGCGAGACTTTCATGATAAGGTGTAAGGCGAGCGCCTTGTTTTCCAATGTAATTTTTTTTTAATCTTTTAATTTGGGCCCTTTATTTTTTGACTTTTGTATTAAATCTCCCTTACAGTTACCACACCATAATAACTTTGTAGTTATAAATTGTTTCTGAAACCCTAATACATACAATCGACCAATGGCAGCTACAGAAATATTGCTTTGGGTATTCATTCAAAAACTTGTTTAGAATTTATGTACATAGAAAATTACATTTGTCAATATCAATCATCCACTTCCAATAAATCTATTAATTTAAACTTCTCAAATAACCAACAAAGAAAACTTTTAATATATTACTTCTGTGATTGTAGCAAAATAATAATAATAATAAATACATGAAATTCTACAATTGTTCTAGATGAATGATACGGGTCATACTTAGTATTAATGGAGCTTGAAATCAGTTTTTTCAAATTTTTTGCCCTGATTCAATATAAGCTATATTTATCGAGAGATTTTGAGTATTTTATTTTTGCATAAAAATAGTTTTGTTTTAATACTCATAAAATAAAATGTATGGATTAGATGCGTTTGGGGTATTGCTCACATCACATCAACGTTAAACATATACCTTAAATTTCATTTTATGGACTATTTTCTGAGTAGAGTTTCTAATAAGGGTATTGCATTTAGAATTGAAGATGTTGTAAGCGGGTTATAAGATGGGTGTGCAATGTTTGGAGTGAGTTGGCTATTCAATTTTTGTGAGATGGGTATTCAGACTTTTATGAATTTGGTATTTAAATTATGAAGAATGGATCAATTGCGCTTTTCACTTCTATAGTTTGACTCAAATTTCATTTCGATCCCTATAGTTCCAAATTGAACAATTTGATCCCTAAACTTTAAAAAAAGTTGCAGTTTGGTCTACGTGTGCACCTTAGGAGACTGACTCGTGCCCCAAAAACTTTAACTTTAACCTCCAACTTGAACGGAAGGACCAAATTGAAATTAGATTTAAAATGTAGGGACCAAAGTGTTAAATTTGAAATTATTGGGACCAAAGTTTAATTCGGGTCAAATTACAGGGGTTAAAAGTGTAATTACCCTATATATACAAAGAAGAAAAAAAATAAGGTATTCAATTGAGTACCCAACCATCCTGACTCTCTCTCTACTTTCGACAGCTTCTCTCTCTAGAGTCTCTCTTAGGGTTTGCGAGCGGCGCCGTTTGGGGTGGGGGAGGGGGCTCCGGCCTCCGGCCCCCCTCTCCTCTCCTCTCCCCCCTTTCTTCTTTTCCTTTATCGTGATGCTCAATAAGCTTTGGGAGAGCTCTCTTCCCAATCTCTCTTCCCTTGGTGGAAGTTTTGCTGGGTCTTCTCCTCCTCCATCCCTTCGGCGCCGGATCTGCCACTCCTCCACCGGATCTGCTCCAGATTTGTTTCGCCAGAGCCGTCCCTCCATTTCATCTATCAGATCTGCTTTAGATCTGTACACCTCCATGGATCTTGGTTGCTGCTCTGGTTTTGAGATCGAGTGTCCCTTTTGTTCTTGTTTTTTGGTTTTTTGGGAGTCATGTTTGGAGTCCATCGGTGCTGTGTAGTGGTGTGGTTTACCCACTCTGTGGTGTAACCTATGTTTATTTCAGCCATGCTCTATGGCCGATTTTGGCCTCTGTTCGCAGTATGAGCACATGCACGAGAGGTGCGGCTGTTACTCTTCCTAGGTTTACTCCTGTGTGTTGTTTTGATTATCTCTTCTTTGCTGGGTGTAAGCTTCCTGTTTGGATGTTCTCTCCTCTGTAAGTGCCGTTTGGCATCTTTAATGGAAATCTCTTTCTGATAAAAAAAAAAAATAAAAAAAATAAAAAAATTGAGTACCCAACCTAAGCTGTGGTGCTGCCGCTGCAATCGACGATAGGCAAAGGTGAGGATGGTTGGGTGACAAGAGGAAAGGAAATCAATAACATGGAAATGGCAAAGAAAAGGAAATGAAAACTTACAGTTAGTGCCTTGTTTAATCTTTTTCAAGCCCTTGGTAGATTTTTCACTTTTTCCCTTTTCTGTTTTCTTTCTCAAAGCATTTGCTTCAAGTTCATCCTCCTCCTCTTCCTCTTCCTCTTCCTCTTCCTCCTTCACCTTCTCCTCCTCCTCCTCCTCTTTCTCCTCCTTTACTTTGAAGCCCGAAGATTCAATCATTTTTATTTCACATTCAGTGCTTCCAAATAGTTTGAAATCAAAAACATAATTACCATCAAAATCAAAAACTAAAAAATTTCCAACTTCCACAGAGTTATCTTCAACAAATTTCACCCAACCATCCTTAAAACACAACTGATTTCCAACTTTGGTTACCACCACTGGCCAAAGTTTTCCGTGACAGCAATCGACGATAGGCAAAGGTGATTTCCAACTTTGGTTACCTCTCGGACTAGGTGAGTCTTCTTTTGTCTTCTTCGTCTTGATCAACTATTCTTCTTCTTCTTCTTCTTTGATTTTTTTTTTTTTTTTTTTTCAAGTATGTGAAGCTCTTATTTTTTCCCTTTCTTCTTCTTCAACCCTTATTTTTTTTCCCTTTCTTTCTCCTTCTTCTTCTTCAATTGGTTTTGTCTTTCACAAATGACTTGTATTTTTGTTGGATCTAGGTATTTGGGATGTCGGATTTGTTGGATGTTTTATATTTTTTTTATGAATATTTAGTATTTGGAATGTTAGATTTGTTGGATTTTTTTTTTATAATATTTTAATGAATGTTTAGTATTTGGAATGTTGTATGCATCATGGATCTTAAAAATAGTGAAGTCTTTGTTTATACTATTTATTTTTATAAATTTTTTTTTTTTTTTTTTTTTTGTGTTCGCCTTGCTTTGATGAAGCCCTCGCCTCACCCGGTCGCCTTGTGCTTGGGCATCAGGAGGCCTTGTTGTCTCAATTCGCTTTTTGCCTTAAAAAACACTGATAAAAATATCTTATATCATTATATATATTCTACAATATATTTAAATGTCTAAGATGTGTCCACTCACCCGTACCTAACTTTTGGATGCTCATCCCTTATCCCTATATTTAGATCCCTATGTTTAGGGTGTAGTGACGTCTAATTAGGTCTGCACTAGACACACAGACACAACACACTCAATACTCGTACTTGAGTCTTTGTTATATAGAGTAGGATCATTGGATACAGGATTCGGAAGAAATAGTGAATATGCATGCATATGATGGAACTCAGAACGTTTTTTTCTTGGGATTTGAACTCATTAAAAAAGTAAAGAAACACACGGCCATGGTACAGATTATTATTATTATTATTTATTGTGCTTTCCTCAAACGATATTCTTTTTCATTGACTGTTTTTTTTTTTTTTAATGACATTATATACCTTTTTTGTAGCCCATTCCCTCGGCTTTTGTTAAACATGTGAAAGGAGCAATACCAGACAAAGCTTTCCTGAGGAATTGTCACGGAAAACTTTGGCCAGTGGTGGTAACCAAAGTTGGAAATCAGTTGTGTTTTAAGGATGGTTGGGTGAAATTTGTTGAAGATAACTCTGTGGAAGTTGGAAATTTTTTAGTTTTTGATTTTGATGGTAATTATGTTTTTGATTTCAAACTATTTGGAAGCACTGAATGCGAAATAAAAATGATTGAATCTTCGGGCTTCAAAGTAAAGGAGGAGAAAGAGGAGGAGGAGGAGAAGGTGAAGGAGGAAGAGGAAGAGGAAGAGGAGGAGGATGAACTTGAAGCAAATGCTTTGAGAAAGAAAACAGAAAAGGGAAAAAGTGAAAAATCTACCAAGGGCCTGAAAAAGATTAAACAAGGCACTAACTGTAAGTTTTCATTTCCTTTTCTTTGCCATTTCCATGTTATTGATTTCCTTTCCTCTTGTCACTATCTAATCTACAGGTTTAATTAATTTAGATGGCAATAAAGGAAAAGTTACTATCAAAGATAAAGGTGGAAACAAAAGAGCTTATAGAATGGAGGATGAGGAGGGGGACGAACTTGAAGCAAAAACTTTGAGAAAGAAAACAGAAAAGGGAAAAAGTGAAAAATCTACTAAGGGCTTGAAAAAAATTAATCAAGGCACTAACTGTAAGTTTTCATTTCCTTTTCTTTGCCATTTCTGTGTTTGTATGAGATTGATTTCCTCTCCTCTTGTCACTATCTAATCTATTAATTTAGATGGCAATAAAGGAAAAGCTACTATCAAAGATAAAGGTGGAAACAAAAGAGCTTATAGAATGGAGGTTGAGGATGAGGAGGAGGAGACAGATGATGACGATGAGGAGGACGACGAACTTGAAACAACTACTTTGAGAAAGAAAACAGAAAAGGAAAAAAGTGAAAAATCTACTAAGGGTTTGAAAAAGATTAATCAAGGCACTTGCTGTAAGTTTTCATTTCCTTTTCTTTGTCACTTCTATGTGTTTGTATGAGGTTGATTTCCTTTCCTCTCGTCACTATCTAATCTGCAGGCTTACTTAATTTAGGTGGCAATAAACGAAAAGCTACTATCAAAGATAAAGGTGGAAACAAAAGAGCTTATACAATGGAGGTTGAGGAAGAGGAGGAGGAGACAGATGATGATGATGAGGAGGAGGAGGACGAACTTGAAGCAAAAGCTTTGAGAAAGAAAACAGAAAACGGAAAAAGGGAAAAATCTACTAAGGGCTTGAAAAAGATTAATCAAGACACTAGCTGTAAGTTTTCATTTCCTTTTCTTTTCCATTTCTACGTGTTTGTATGAGATTGATTTTCTTTCCTCTTGTTACTATCTAATCTAGAGGTTTACTTAATTTAGATGGCAATAAAGGAAAAGCTACTATCAAAGATAAAGGCGGAAACAAAAGAGCTTATACAATGGAGGTTGAGGATGAGGAGGAGGAGGAGGAGGAGGAGGAGGAGGAGGAGGAGACAGATGATGATGATGATGAGGAGGACGAACTTGAAGCAAAAATTTTGAGAAAGAAAACAGAAAAGGAAAAAAGTGAAAAATCTGCTAAGGGCTTGGAAAAGATTAGCCAAGGCACTAGCTGTAAGTTTTCATTTCCTTTTCTTTGCCATTTCTGTGTTTGTACGAGATTGATTTCCTTTCCTCTCGTCACTATCTAATCTAGAGGTTTACTTAATTTAGATGGCAATAAAGGAAAAGATACTATCAAAGGTAAAGGTGGAAACAAAAGAGCTGATACAATTGCGGTTGAGGATGATGAGGATGTTTTTAAATATGGAATGGTTTCCTGGCCTAAAAATCCTTGTTTTGTGGCAAAACTTCGATCAACGAGACGGACTGAATTGGTAAGACTTGTGTTACCTATCTGAAATGCACTAATCTGTGAGCATTTTATTATCCTTTCATAAGTTTCTTTGGCATGTTCTGTTATTACATTAAGTTAATTAACTCCATGCTTCACGATTGCCCTTCAAAATATCCAGCACATGCACTGTACATAGATGGAGTCAAAACCGAAATATGTTAAATAGGTTTATTGATAAATGCTAATAAATCTGGTGATTGTTTTGGTTGATTTTTGTTGGATGGATATGGGTATTAGCTCTTTGCCTTTCCAAGGATATCCACCACTTTATACATCACCGTGAAATCGGATTGCTTTTTCATAGTGTAAACTAACCTCCATCTCTTTGTGTTCCGCTTGCATATATTGTTTAGGATACTGTTGAGATAGCCTCTGTTATCCATGCTATCTACAGTAGTTAATTTCTACCAGTTAATTTACATGTTCAATGCAATTATTGGTTGCTTCTTCATGTGGTTGGACTAATTATTTTAATAATTATTTAATGATCATAATGAATATAAAAATCATAAATCACTCTATTGCAGGGCTTGAGAATACTCAAATAATTAAAGATTTCCAATATGCTGCCATATTTCATGATCTCAACAAAATAGGAGTCCCCGCTTGGCTTGGGCTTAAAAAGCTGTTTTTTGACTAAATAAGCCAAAAAGCAAAAACGCTGAACTCCACCCAAGTGTGGAAATGTTCAAATGTGTTCGGGTTAATTCTGGTATTTGCTGATAGTGCATTGTTGTCTAACTGGCCTTAATGATTTTCTCATGAGTAATGATGATTGTTTCGTTGTTTATTTCCCTTTATATATTTTTTTCTCCACATTTCTTGGTGATTTATGCCCATATTTATCACCTCATCTTAGTTTAACAAGGTAGATTTTCCTTGGACTTTTGCCAATGCCATGAGTTTTGATCAAATGATTTATTTATTTTCTGTTACTACTTATTGCAGTATGTTCCTATGGATGTGATCAGAGATCATAATCTTAAGCTTCCTTCAAATCTGATCCTCCTTGATGAAGAAGGGAGGAAGTGGTCAACAAAGGTTGTACAGTGGAATGATGGCCGGACATGGCTCACCGTAGGGTGGAAAGCTTTCTGCAAGTGGAACAATCTGAAGTGGGAGGACAGGTGCATCTGTGAATTCATTCGGGGAAAGGGCCGGCGGGGCCTTTTCATAAAGACGTGCATTCTCCGGGCAGGGTCATGGTTGCCAAAAGAAGATAGTGTACTGAGCTCAGATCACCGAGATCAGGTTGATAAGAGACATTTTCAAGGGAGTCCAAAATAAGTCCATCATCGCTAGCAAATACATGAACATTGTCGATGACTCAATACAGGCTTTTTTTTTTTTTTTTTTCCATTTTTTTTTATAAAGGACTTAATTATGTCTTCTTTATGTTTGTGTTATTATGGATTTTAAATATTGTTGTGGTGCGACTTGGGTGAGCAATTGGATTGGATTCATTACATGTAGACTGTAATATTGTTGAGGTGCGACTTGGGGGAGCAATTAGATTGGATTCATTACATATGGATTATGTATTTTGTGTTTGGTTATGTGATGTCATTTGTGCAGTTTTATATGTCTTAAGGGCAGTAATGTTGATTCTGGTGCATTTGATGGGGTGGGCTACTCCTAAAATGATCTTGTTCAGTGATTTTAGAGGGATGTATTTTTGGTCAATTTTCTTTCAACTGTGCAAATTATTGAGTCAAGTTTCTAGCATGATAAAATGGATGGTCCACTTCAGTCCGCCAGAATGTGGCACCAAAATTCAAGACAAGTTCTTTATTTTATTTTTTGTTTTTTTCAAGTTTAATGAAATAATTACAAAACCAAATATAGAAAATACAGATGGAGTAATTTGAGTGAAACAATCTCTTTAATGGTGAGTCTTACTATGATATTTACGATTACGATTATGATTATTATTAGTAGGAAAAATATATACAAGAGGAAGTGAATTGGATCATAAGTGTACCTTAACCTGTTAGGACTTTTAAGGATGTTTTATGTGTTTTTCCTATGAATTTGAATTTCCTTCCTCAGAGAGTAAAGAGAGAAGATACAGAATACGCCATTGGAATTCATATGCATTTTGGGTGGAATGCAATGGATGTATTTATATACCCCATGGTCACTTCTTATTTAACATTACATGTGTACTCAATCAATGATTATGTCTATTCTCACTAAAACAGGTCATGCCATACATAGGCACTCGGTTTGGGTCCTACCCAACCTAGATTCTTTTATTTTCTGCAATTAATTATGTATTGCTAAATTTTTAGGGGAATTTTAATTTAAAAGAAAAAGAAAAAAAACTCTACAAAAAGAGTGCCCCTCCACATATCAGTCTCACTTTTTCTTGGCCATTATTAGAAGTTGAATAGTTACCCTCTAAAGGAAAATAAGCTCATCTAATCTACTTGTCAACCAACCATCCCATATTCCCACCTTATCCAACTTCTCTCTTTTATTTACTCTCTCTCTTTTTCTCTATCGTCATCTCTGAATTTCAACACTATCAGAGGCACCCTTCAAACACAACATCTCATATCAGGTAAACCCCTTCGCCCTGGAAACATTTCTCATTTTCTTTAAGTACTCTCTCAGCTATTGCAATTCTACTTAGCTTGTTGTGTACTGAAGCTTATGCATCACTTGCAACAAACCCCCCCCCTTTTTTTTTTACGTGCACATAATTCAATTACTGAACTGAACACAATCTACACAATGCATAGGTTCATGTCAGAGGATTGTATCCAATTCTATCATCGAATTCTGTACATTTTAAATTTTTCTTCGTTTTATTGTTAAATTCTCCACAGGAACATAGAAATTGATTATAGAACTATGAGAGGGTTGTGTCAGAATTTGATTTCTATGCAAATAGAAAATTTGATTCTTCACTGTATATAGCAGGTTGTGGGTTAGATTACAATGGCAACAGCATCAGCTACCCTTTCTCCGGCAACAATCGCCGCCGCCGTGGGCCCAGCCCGTTCTTCGCAGGGTAGGAAAACAAAAACCAGAGTGAACTACATTGGTGGGCTGAACTCTTTTGGTGGGCTCAAAGCTCACAACAATGTGGCCTCATTAGGCCTGCCTGTTTGCACTGAACATTCCTTTGCAAATATTGTAAGCACTTTGAAATTCTCATCCCGAGGCAGCGGAGGAGGAGCCCTCTCCTCCACCTGCAATGCCGCGGAGGAGATTTTCAGGATTGCAGCAATCATGAATGGGCTTGTTCTTGTTGGAGTTGCTTTGGGCTTTGCTCTTCTTCGGATTGAAGCATCGGTTGAGGAAGCTGCTGAGTGAGGATTTTATTGGAAAACTTTTAGTTGGTTTGTGTTGTTTTGTTTGTCATATGATTTGTATCTTTGTTAATTCTTCTTCATTTTAATTTTGAAATATGTTGTTTTGTCTATTATGTTCAATTGCTAGCAAACTATGGTACAGAGAGATGCTATAATGATAAAATTTTCAATTTGGGTTCTTTTTAGTTGTCCTTTCCCTTGAATGCTCAAGGATGTGTATTTTCTATGTTGTGGTAAACTTGGTGGGGGTGGGGAAGTGGAAGTGGGGTGAGTGTGGGGTGGTGGAGGGAGGGGAGGGGCGTCGTGGCAGCGGTGGCATGTGGGGAGGAGAGGGAGAGGGATAGTAGCCAAGAAGAAGAGAATGATTTTTTTGGGGGTGGTAAATTTTGAAGATGTATAAAAGCATGTTTATCTTTAAAAATACTAGATATTAGGTACTTTTGCGAACTTGATCATTCTGCCAAGCTTTTTAAGCCCACCACGGATCCATCTTAAATATTAAAATCAATCATCTTATAAACTCTTCAAATGTATTATTCATATAAAAAAATTTTTCAAATTATTACCTGAGTATAGACATTTTAAAATTTTAATATAAATTATTTAAAAAAACACATTTATCAATTGCTATAATCTATTTTCAATTAATTTAAGCTTCTCAAGTCACTAATGAAAGAAAGTTTTATAAATTGATATAAGTGTTTCAATAATAATAAAAAAAGAAGTCGGATATATAGATTTTAAAAATTATTATCAATGAATTTTCATATTTTGAAGTATTGCATAATACTGTCTAGCTGTTTGTACTCCGCATCTTCATAGAGAATTCAATTTCACCGGGTCTATGTCGAGCGGGACAATCATTACACCATTCATACAAGTCGCTACTTATGTGACAAGGAATTTCACTACCTTAGGACAGTTAGAGTTATTGCTGGCGTTCACCGGGGGCTTCCATTCAAAGTTTATAACAATTCTTCTTCCGACCTTCTAGCACCGGACAAATGTCAGACTTTGTATATCGTGTTACCACTTAGTAGAGTCTTGTAGTTTTAATAAACTGTCACTACCCTGGTATGTATTACTTTCCTAATTAAAAGACAGAAGTGCATCCCTTTTCCCGAAATTACAAGATCATTTTGCCAAAGTTACGAGGTCATTTTGCCGAGTTCCTTTTGACATGATTCTCTCAAGTGTCCTATAATACACTCATTATATGCTATCATATATATATATATATATATATATATATTTTTTAATAATATAACAAAATAATCATTCATCTACCAATCAACCGTACATGTCGCTTATCACAAAGAAATTAGCTTTGTGGCCGAACGAAAACTTTTATCGTTTAACTAATTTGCATCACCTAAGTTTAAAAAAGGAGAAAAAAAATTCGAGAACATCTGATAAAGTTAGAATGACACAAAGAAAAAGAAGAAAATAAAAAGAAAAAATTGTATCAATTATCATACATGACTTATTAATTAAGTCAAGAGTACCATATAGTAAAAACTTTTACACAAGTGACAAAGAAAATATGCCAAATGAGAAACCAAAAAACCAATGATGAATTTGTACCCAAAGTCATCCTAACATTAATAACACATGCTTTAATATAAATTAAAATAATAAACAAAAACACATGGCTAGGATGCCGTAATTTTTGGGATAAATTATCAATATGTCATAATAGTTGAATTTAATTATTATCAAATCCTATTAAAAATAAGTCATAATAGAATCGTCAATCGTCGGTAAAAATAATTTTTTTTGTATATGTTTCTAAAAATTAGCAATTAGTGACTTTTTTAGTCACGATTTTTATAAATTATTACTAAAACTTACAATTAGTGACTTTTTCAGTGACAACTTTTTAAAACTATCGCTAAAAGTTAAAAATTAATAACTTTTTTGTAACGATTTTTTTAAACTGTCGCTAAAATTTGTGACAAAATTTTCAAACTGTTACTGAAAATTAATAATTGGTGACATTTTTTAATAGTGTGTGATAAAAAATATCATTAATTATCATAAGGTCTATTGAATAATAAATCTACCTATTAAAACAGTTTGGACAGTCTAGCCTCACAATTTGCCATCATTTTTTAATTACTTGTGTATTGTAGATAATTCATCACATATTTAAACATATTTCTTTATTTAAAAAAAAATCAATGCAATATCAAGAATATATTGTTTATTTTTTGAAAATACTTATAATAAACTAATGTTACTATAATTATTGAATTGATTTAATATTTTTTTATAAATCATTTACACATAAAATTAAAAAATGATCGAATTGAATTATTAAAATTAACGATATCATATGGCACCAACAAAATACTAGAATCGAGTACACTTCTCTTTTGATTCCATTATATTTTAAACATGTATCCCCAATAATAGGACTAATTTTTTTTAAACTGAAATAAAATTGATCTTCATCCTTACAATCTCTCAAGTGATTGTGATACGCAATCACACATAAAAAATAGCTATTTAATTTAATAGAAAACAGGATTAAATATAAATAAAAAAATAGTTATTTAATGGGCTACCAATGACCTCTACTTTCAGCAGGTGCTAAATGTTACCACATTTTTTAAAATTATTTTTTATTTTATGTAAATGGTTTATGTTTCGCAATCACACATAAAAAAACAAAAGAATTTTTTTTTAAGATTCATAATATTAAGATTTTATAAGATGAAGAACATATAATATTTTTATAGTACTTAAGGTCTCTCAACATTTGTACAGAGAAAATTCGATTCAGAAAATTTTTGCCGAACTCAGAGAAATTTCGTCCCAACTCAGTGAAACTTTGATTTTTACACAGAAATTTTGAAATTTCTTTGTGATATGTCAAAGAAATTTCGAAATTTCTCTTAGTCGAAACCGAAAGTTCTATGAGTTGAGTGAAATTTATCTGAATCCACAGAGAAATTTTGAAATTTCTCTGTGATCATATTAGAGAAATTTCTTTGAGTCGGGGTCTAAATTTCTCTGAGCCGGGTAAAATTTCTCTGAGTTGGACAAAATTTTTCTGAGTTGAATTTTCTCTGTAAAAATGTTGAGGTACCTTAGCTAATAAAAAAAAGTATCTTAAACCTCTCCTACTACACAAAGTTAGAGAGAAATATTTCACTAATTTTTTTTTATAAAAAATAGTTATTTAATTTAATAGAAAACAGAATTAAATATAAATAAAAAAAATAGTTATTTAATGGGCTACCATTTGACCTCTACTTTCAGCAGGTGCTACATGTTACCACATTGTTTAAAATTATTTTTTATCTTATGGAAATGGTTTATGTTTAGTTGGCATGTAATTGGAAAGATATAGGTTTGGTGAGCACAAAATTAATAATTTGTTAATACAAATTATAAAGACTTAAAATTAATAAAATTATGTTATATCATCCATTAGTATATCAATCAATACGTATAGCTTTATTCTAAATAATTTTAGAGAGTTCAGTGTTTGGTTGAGAAATTTGAGGAGGGATTTGGAAGGGAAAGGGAAAAGTTAGGTAAAATCTAAATAAAATATACCTACATTTTTCCTAATTTCACACACCTTTTTCTTTTCTCTATTCAAATCCTTCCCTAAATCTCTCAACCAAACACAACATAAATAGATTATTCATGTAAAAAATTAGATTAATTAGATATCAATAGCTCTATTATTAGAGCACGTCTTAAAAAAAATAAATGACAAATATAATTTTGAGAATATATCATATATTTTTCTTAAAATAATCCGATCCAATCGTGTGTTTTCTGATAATTGCACAATAAGCACTACAAAATAAATTATTTATATTATCTTTTTTTTTGAGGACAAAACACAGCATAAGAGTTCCATTAATTTGCAAAACGTTGTCTTACAGCAGTTGCAAGGTAATGAGCATCTTGGACCACATCTCTCTCGACCTTTTCTAATACAACATAATCAAAATGTTTACTATAGTACAATATATCAGTCAAAATAGATTGAAGACTCCAATCATTGTCTTGTTCATGATTTTGTAATAGCAGTACTAGTACCAAGCAATCTATTTGTCGAAGAAGACTTTTGATGCCCTGGTTGTATGCCCAACGCAGGGCCTGGAACACTGCAGCCGCTTCAGTTTGTGAGAAAGCATTGGTGGCCCTAAAATAGCTTTCTCATGGACTAGCTGGTTACCTTCATCACAACATACCCAGGCCAATTCAGTCCGTTCGCTGACCGAGAGCCAAGATCTGTCCACAACAATGCGCTTTCGTTGAACATCTGCAGTGGATGATGCAACATTTTGCAAAATAACTTGATTAGCAATTATCTTTTGGGAAAAATTACTAGAGTGGGATATATCATATGGAACATTGTGCTGTGGTGAAAGAAAGATAGATAATAAATCACGAGCTGTTGTTAACGTGCGTTCAATTGACATAGTTGTAGCATGAAATTCAACATAATTTCGTTGTTGCCAAATAGCCTATAATAAAGCAATGGAATGGGTTAAAGTCTCTAAGTCACGAATCTGCTGCAGCCAACCTTTAAACCATGAAAAGAAGGATAAAGGAATTCTAGCTGCAAAATCTAATCCCAATGCCGACCCATGCCAAACCCTTTGGGAGATTGGGCAATCAAAAAATAAATGTTCCATATATTCCTCATGCTCAAAGCACCTTGAACAAATTGGATCAATATTCCGCCCCCGTTTCTTAAGTTCTCGTTTCACCGGGAGAATGTTATGAAGACATTTCCACACAAATAAAATCCACTTGGGAGGAATCTTTAATTGCCATAATCATTTCCAGACTATCCAGTCCGAATCAGGTCTATAATAGTCTGGGAATTGTCGGATCAATGCCTACTTGTAACCCGATTTGACAGAGTACTCTCTACGTTTAGTCGGACCCCAAACAATTTTATCCTCAATGCCATCCTGACAAATGTGTATGGATAAAATATGAGGTAGAATATGATCAGGAAAAAACAATTTCAATAAATCCACATGCCAAGAGCGAAGTGATGGGTCAATGAAATGTTCAACCCGCATGTCAGGACAAATATCACTCAAACCTCTGCCTCTACAAGGGTTGGAAACTAACGGAATCCATTGATCTTTAAATGGATTAATGCACTGTCCATTCCCCACAACCCACTGAAGCCTGGAACTTAACAACGAACGTCCCCATAATATACTCCGCCATCCCCATGATAATGACGAAGGTTGCTTAGTTTCAAGAAAAGAACATCGTTGACAATATTTACCTAGCAAAACTCATGAAAGCAATAAATTGGGAGAGGACAAAACCCGCCATGCCTGTTTCGCTAATAATGCTTGATTGAAACACGTAAGGTTTCTAAATCCCAGACCGCCCCAGTCTTTCGGAAGGCATAAATATGTCCATTTTTTCCAAGATATCCCTTTACCCCTAGATGAAGCCCAAAGAAACTGACGAATAATAGCTGTAATCTTATGCTAGAAAGAGTCACGCATGTGGAAAACAGACATTAAGTACACAAGAATGGATTGAAAGACATGTTTCACCAAAATTCCCCTGCCTACAAAGTTCAAAAAATCATATTTCCATCCTTGTAACTTAGAACTTACTTTGCTCAAAATGGAATTAAAGATCTCCGACTTAGTGCGTCCCGAGAACCCCAAATTAGCACCCAAATAGATTCCAGGTTTGGTTACGACCTTAACACCAAATAGGGAGACAAGCCAATCCCTGGCTGAATGTGAAAAATTAGGACTGAGAAAAAGCTCCGATTTGTGAAAGTTTATGCGCAGCCTTGAATAATAGCAGAATGCATTTAAGAATCAATGAAAACACCAAATTTCAGCTGGCTTATAGTTTAGGAAAATAAAACAATCGTCAACGAAAAGCAAGTGTGAAATGGGGGGGGGGGACTTCCGACTAATGGCAATACCTCGACAAACATTAAGAGACACCAAATGAGCAAAGCCCTCCAACAATACTTGCATGATCAACAAAAATAAATATGGCGAAAGGGGGTCTCCTTGCCTAAGACCCGCATGAGGTTCAAAAAATTCAGAAGGGGTTCCGTTAATCAAGACAGCAAATTGGACAGTAGAGACACATCGAGAAATCAATTGAATCCACTTAGCGGAGAACCCCATTTTAGCCATTACCGCCTCAAGGAAAACCCAACTGACTCTATCACAAGCCTTGTTCATGTCCAACTTCAACCCAAAACTGGAAAAACACCCCTGCTTTTTTCTTCTTCTTTATATATTCGAGGATTTCATGGGCCAATAAAATATTATCTAAAATAAGTTGACCTTTCAAGAAAGCACATTGATTATCGGCAACTGAATCAGGCAACACCAAACTAAGTCTATTGGCTAGAACTTTAGCGCCTATTTTATAAAGCACGTTACATAAACTGATGGGCCGATAATCGTTCACAGTGAGTGGGCTCTTCGTCTTAGGAATAAGGCAGATGAATGTTTTGTTAAGCGGTTTAAATAAGGACCTCGTATTAAGAAACCCCAAGACAGCCTCAGAAACCGAATGTCCCACAATCGACCAATATTTTTGATAAAAACCCGCTATAAACCCATCCGGTTCTGGAGCCTTAAACTTCCCCATTTGAAATACAGCCTTTTGTATTTCCTCAGTGGAAAATGGTTGTTCCAAAAGATTGTAATGATTTAAAGTCAAATGACAATTAGTGACACTAAGTAAATTAAAATGGGAGGGAAAAGAACCTGATTCCAATGATTAAGTGTAAGAGTCCCTCGAAGGTGAAAAAAGTTGTTGAAAATGCTCCACAAATGCCCTTTGAATGTCCTGCAGATGAATGAGAACATGTCCACCCTTATTTTGAATAAAAGCGATGCGATTCCTACTCCGTCTCTAGGACGCCATTCGGTGAAAATTTTTTGTATTGCGGTCCCCCAAAATGCATCCAATGTTGTTTAGATCTCTGAGCCCAATATAGTTCCTGTTTCTGTAACAATATATCAAGTTGTAGATGCAAGTCCTGCTCCGCAGAATGTAATCCCGATGACTGAAGCGAGCCCTGAACCTGCTGTAAACGAGCTTGAATGTCATCAATTTGACCTTGTATGCTCCTGAATGATAACGCATTCCAGTTCTTCAAACGTTTGAAAATTATGGCTTGGCATTGTAAACATGAAGCTGCATCGTGAATGGGCATCTTCTAAGCTTTATGGATAATATCCTGTGTTGATGGATCAGTTAACCAAACCGCCTTAAATCTGCCCCATTTCTTACCTTGGGGTTCCATTCGGCGAGTATCAAGGAGTAAAGGACTATGATCTAACTTCTATATAGGCAACGTGACTAAAGAAAAATGAGTGAAAATTGCTGCCCAACTAGAAGAAGCCAACACCCTATCCAGACGTTCATAAACCATATCGGACTCTTTTCGATTGTTATACTAAGTATACCACACCCCTTGAGATGGAAGATCAACCAGCCTGTTGCGAAATATTAATTCATTAAAGGCCGATGCTCCAGGAATAGCTTGCCGATGGGAACTCAATTTTTCTGTCCAACCCCGAACCTGGTTAAGGTCCCCCATAATAATAAATGGCCTTTGAATATGCTGAATCTTGGCTTCCACACTACTCCACACCTGTCCGCTATTTAGAGTGAAAGGAGACCCGTACATAAAAATAATAAACCAATTTCCTGCACATTGTCTTGAACCTACAAAATAATAAAGTTCGCATCCCGTTCACATACCTCAACCAGGTTGCCATCATGCCAACTAACCCATAATCCATCAGCTCTTGCCATACTATCAACTCCGCAATTATATTTGAATCCCAAAGAATACCCAATTTGGTTGACCTGCTGAACTGTGCGTTTGGTCTCCATCAAGAAACAAATGTCTGGCCTGTACTTCCGGGTCAAATTTCTAGCCGCTTGAATTGTCAGGGGATGACCAAGACCCCTGCAGTTCCAGCTGAAAAGTTTCATGGCATGCGAGGAGGTTGTTGTGGGACAACCTCCTGTGAAACCCTCTGATTCGACACAATACTAGGATCCATAGCTAATGCCATAAACCGACTGGTTTGTTGATTAACATGAGCTAAATCCAGTTGAATGCCTGACTATGGTGACTTGTAACAGAGTTCACGGTTTTTCGGCGAACTTTCTCCAGTGTCGTAACCCGATTTCGAAGTGATGGTATCTTAAGCAGATAGACTCGTAGTGATGGAGCGTCCCCTCTGGTTGCCTCTGTTCTGACGTGAAAACTGACCCCGATGAGAGCTATGTGCTGAACCTAGTCGAGAACCCATAGACCTATAACATAATTTCCGGCGGCGTTGCATTGACGAAAACTTGGCCAACCCATCCCTTGCTGTATACGGGACTGCATGGCCATGCATGATCGACAGTAGAGATAGCCGTGCTTTCTTCAGTCGACTGTACTGCTTCCGTAAAAAATATCCCAAACGGTGGGGATAACATATGGAATCTGAGACTATACTCGACTTGTGCATGGCCAACTCAATCTTTCGGTGCTCTGATGGGCCACTCATCTCGTCTATAGCAACCATTGGCTCTGTATCATATAAAAATTCGAAGCCTGAGTCCACTTTACGTAGTCGTTTCCTTATTTGAGGCCCACATTGAATTGATATAGAAGGAATAGGAGGAGAAGGTTCAGCTACTAACGTTGAACTCTGGGGTCCATTATCCATTGTGGAACTGGTTTGGCCTACTTCGAAAGTGACAAAGCCCATATTCCTTTACCTTTGCAGGCTTGCTCTTGTGAAGGCCCGAATAGTAATTGGGGCCTTGCCCATAGGTATGTTCAATCGTGGACTAGGCACATTAATTTGAAGAGCTCGAAGGACATCCTCATTTGGATCAACTAATAGGGATTGGTCAAGGCCATTAATGGAGCTGATACCAGGATAATTTTGCTGTGCTTGACGCGGTGAAGCTGTCAACTCGTCGACCCCTTCAATCACCAACTGCCCTGGTCTGATCCCCATTGATGAGAGTTGACCCTCCCATTGATTCCACATTACTTCTAACTCACCTACTGAATCCACCGGAGCTTGACCCAAACCTGAAAGTACATCGGAAACAACTGGACAAGTCTTCGATGAAGATGCTGGCGGACGAACTCTGTCCCTCCTGAGAGCTGGCATAGGTGACTCACTATCCTCAGGCGTCCCCTGCTGTAATCCAGTGTCCCAATCCCGTTCCCACATATCGGCAAAGTCCGCATCCATATTGACATTATGTCTATTGAGAGGTGGGCCTACTTTTTCAGGTATCTCCATATGAGAATTTATCGTATTTTGAAAGATACGAGTAGTGCGACGATCAGACCTGTGTGCATTAGCTCAAATACTAGCAGAGTACATTGAATGTGTTTCTTGAGTCATCACTTGGGAATGGAGTCTCCAGCCCATGTCCTGGAGATTAGCATCAATTTTCCGTTGAGCCTCTTCAAATGATAAAGCACAAGTTGTAATCGTGTGGCCTACTCGACCGCAATTCTGACAAACCTTACACACTCGTTCATATCTACAACTTATCCAATGTTTTTGCCCACCACGAAACTTGAGAAAAAATCCGTTGATCAATGGCCTATCAAGGGAGACCCACGCTCGGAGATGAAGAAAACGGATATTGCGAGGCATTAGAGAGTCTATATCTACTTTAACCACTTCGCCAAGAGCTCGTCCTAATCTGAACCTAGCTTCTTCAGTAAAGCATTCCAATGGTAGCCCATACAACTGAACCCATACCATCATTTTATCAAAGATCAATCGATCTAGAACCAAATCCGGCTTCCAATAATCGACAATTAGTAGTGCCCCTTGGATAGCATATAGACCATTGTCAACAATACGGTGCATGTCCTTTATGCATTCAAACAGAAAAACATAGTGATTTTTACTGTGGCCGTAGACATGCACCGACCCTTCCAAATTCCATAAATCATTGACATGCATTTGCATAAGATAGGAGCCAAAACGACGAACATCTGCAACATAACCAATCAAACATCTTTTTAGCTCATGTTGTTCTAATTGCCACGTTGAGTCTTCCAGTTCCATGCTCAGGCCGCTCCGAAAATGATGAAGCGAGGGAAGATGAAACACTTGGTTGGGCCGAAGGCTTCGCCTTTCCTCTGAATATTCACTACCAATATCAGTTCCACTGCTATCGGTCCAACCCCCTTCACGTAAGTAAATAGTAGCCATCAGCTTCCACGTCTGTGGATGACCTCACTCCCCTTTGGGACCACTCGGACTACCACAGTTGGAATTCCCACTTTTGTTTACCCAAAAGGGAACAACCTAAGGATTTACCGAAGACTTTGACTGAACCCCATTAAAGGATTACTTTAACGCAAAGGAAAAGTTTACCAATCCGAGACAGTGTTAGTAACTGAATCTACCCACCAGGAAGAAGCAAAATAGGTGAAAAAAGAATAAGAACAAATAACACCTTAACTACGGCCGAAGAATCAGCTTGAAGTAGAATGAAGCATTGTCCTCTCCTAGAGGAAACCTTAGCACTCTAGGGAGAGGAAACCTTAGCTTTGAAACATGTAATTCATCTAAGCTTAAATTATTTATATTATCAAGATAGGCCCTAAGATGTATCTACTGAAATCTAACAATACCTCTCCAATTGAATGTCCAACCGGAGAAGGCCCAAACAAATTTTTTTTTTTTTAAATTTTAATATTTAATCTTTACGGTTTGAATGTTGCTAAACTTATGAAACATATTATAATCCTTTTTAATTTGCCAAAACAAATAGCCATCCTGTCTTCTAAAGGAAATGGACCTCAATGACAACTTCTACCCCTCATGATTTCTTTTTAATTTTTATTGAAAATTTTAAATGCATAGAATTTGATTATAGAATTGAACTCATACAATCACTTCATGTGCGAGTAAGCTATGTTTAGTACTGTGATCGAATTATGTGCACAGAAGAACTATTTTTACAATTATATATATATATATATTTTATTCATAAATTGTCACAAAACATAATGTGTAAAAAAATAAGAATAAAAACACGGGCATCATTGACTCGTAATAATGTGTGGCCCTGCATCTTAGAGGAAGAAAGTTCAGAGATACCAACTACTAGGAAAATGTCTTAGAGTCCCAGTGGGGTGACCCTCACCACTCTCACTATTTTTTAATTGGTCCATATATATATATATATATTTTTTGGATCTGCCACTTGCTGCCGCCACGTGGAGGTGGGGGTGCTGGGGTCACCCCGCTGGGGTCCCAGCAGTGCCGCTAATATAAGGATTAGATCAATTATTAGGCAGCTGTTAATGCCAGAAGCATATAGATTAAAATAATAATAAATAAATAAATAAATAATCTACAAATAGGCAGATATCTCTCCTTTTATTTATTTATTTATTTTTTTAAATAAGAATTTTGCTTGTTTAATATTATTTTGTTGTCAAGCCTGTCAACAAAGGGACAATTTTATTCATTTACAATTTAAATATCATTTTAATAAATACCTTGTTTTAAAATGATATATGTCTTAATATAACTGTGTAATTGTGTATGCCAATTGTATGATATAACATCATTTTTACAGTAATGGTACAATTTTTGAAACCAGCTTGCCTCCAATCCTATGTTAGGACTGATTGGTCTAGCTTATGTTGTTTTGGGACCCATTTTGGATTTGTTTTTGTTGATTTGAACTGTTTAACTTATAAAATACGTTAAATTGAACGCTTATATAAAAAATTAAGTCGATTAAATATCGATAAAAACATAGTCGGTCTATATTTGTATGAAAAAAATGAAAATTTACTTTTAAAATCATACTTAATTGTTCATTTTTATTAAAGAGAAATGTAATCTGATAAAGTAATTCTTTTTAATATGTAATCAATTTAATTTTTTTTTTAATAAACAATCTATACAAAAAAAGTAAGTGATTCAAATTAAAGTGGGCCACATCCACAGAAATTGGACCCTTCTGTACAAAAAAATGAGACTGGGAGGAAGCTGGGTCCATAATTTTTTTTGCAGAATAGGTCCTAATCCTGAATTGAAGGCACAGTTGGATTCACCCATGAAAGCATACTACTGAGTTCATCATTCAATGTATATATGACTTGTTTTGTTCGTCCCTCAACTCTGTTTCTTGATTTTCTTGATTCATTGTTTTGGAATTTGTTCCTAAAATTCCAATTTGATGTTTTTCAGTGTAAAGAATGGGAGATTCAAAAGGGTTTCTTACCTATGTCTGTTACTTCCTCTTCTTCCTCCCCGTCTTTCTGTTCCTTTTTGTTCTGGGCATCATCAAAGGTTTTTTCTTTTTCTTTTTTTTTACTTTCATTTTCTCTCTCTTGTTTATGTTTTTCTCACACCTTACATGATTGAATCCATGAATGGATTTGAATACAGGAGCTACATTCAGCCCCTTTGTGTTCTTAGTGATTGCTTTTGGAGATGCTGCCGTGGTGTTTGGATTATGGCCTTGCCATCTTGTGTGGAGTATATACTGCATAGCAAGGTTTTGACTTGTTTGTTTCTTTATTGCCTTCCATTGAATCTGTTTGGTTGCTGAGAAAATGTATTCAAATTTCAACTACTTGTTTCACTTCCTTCTCATCTTCTTAATTTTCTCTGCAATCAAATTGAGCGATGAGACATGCAAGCAATTGAGAGGAAACTTTTAACTTTGTTGAAGAACAGAACAAAGAAACTCGGTCCATGGATGAAGTGCTTATTGATTCCAACAGTCCCAGTACCAATCGCATTGTGGACAGTTGTCGGAGTAGTAGGAAGCGTGATTATGGGTATTGGGTATGGCTTTGTTTGGCCAGTGTTGGAGACATTTCGCGCTATTAGCAATGAGGGTATTTCAGTTCCAAAGAAATTAGTCAAATGCTTCACGGTATTGTGTATATTACTCTCTTGGTGAGGCATTGCTTGATAGATATAGAGGACATTTGGTGATTGTGCACCGACAACTTTGTGCAGGATGGTACTTGGACCACTGTTTGGGGAGCCTGCACCATCGTTCGTGATTTTGCAGACTTTTCGTTTCATTCTTACTTCTCACTCATGGATGTTTTGCTCAAGTCAAAAGGGGAAGATCCCATAGAACTAAAGTGAGTCTATGCTTAGATTTACCAATGTTGTCAAGGTGATAATTGATGATGTTGTATGTCGATTTCCATGTAGGATTGCTCAAATACCCGGGTGCATTTTGTGTGCAATTCTAGGAGTTATGGTTGATGTGCCTTTTGTTACTGTAATAGTTCTTTACAAGACTCCAATCATGTTGTTCAAAGGATGGCACCGGCTGGTACAAGATCTTATTGGAAGAGAAGGGCCTTTCTTGGAAACTGTTTGTGTCCCCTTTGCCGGGCTTCTGATTTTGTTGTGGCCAGCCGCTGTTATTTTGTCTACCTTTGCAGGAATTGTCTCGAGCTTCTTCTTTGGATGTTATGCTGCTGTTGTTGCATATCAGGTATTATATGGTTTTTATATTTGAAATTGTACAGTTCTTTTTCACTTCCTAGAGGCTTTTTTATTCTTTCTTATCACCCCATTCTAGGCTTTTCGGGTATGAGTCACAAAATTATGAGCTGATCGTGTGATTGGTTCAGAAAATTTTGAACAAGGAAGGATTGCTCTATATAGTTGCTTCTCTATCCTTGTTTGATTAGTACACTAGTCATCAAGAGGTGCTTTATTCACTCTTATCACCTCATTTTAGGCATTCTGCGCGTAGGGTACAAGTCACAAACTTATGAGCTTATCATTGTGATTGTTTCAGGAAAGTTCGACCAAGAACGGATTGCTCTATGTAGTTGCTTCTGTATCCTTGTTTGATGAGTACACCAATGACTTCCTTTACCTCCAAGAAGGATCCTGCTTTCCAAGGTGATAACTTCAATACAGTATGACAAAAAGTCTTTTCCAGTCTTTGCTAACCTCATTCATTAGATATAATGTAACTATATTTTCTTTAATATAATTCATCCAGACCTAACTATCGGGATGAAGCAACTACCTCTTCTTCACTGCTTCCTGTAAAGGGATTACATCAGCAACTTGACAGTTTTCGCAACAAGGAACATTTGTTAAGGATATCCTCTGAGAAGAAGAAGACACTCAGTGCTGTAGTGGTAAGAACAATAAAACTTATTCAAGCTAATTCCATTTATATAAATGAATTCTAGCGTTAAAATGTCTCAGATAACTGTATATCTGGTATGTTAGCCTTTTTTTTTTTTTTTTCCTTTCTTTCTTTCTATTTTGGTGCAATTTTTTTCTCTATGATTTGTCTCTTTCACCAATACTTACTTTGAAAAGTAGCTAACATTTGGCATATCAATCCATTAATCAGATATGGAATAACTTCATCAAAGCGTGCGAGTATATTGGGAAAGAGCTCCTCAGAGATGAAGTCATTGGGATATCGGATCTGGAGGCATGGCAACATTCAAAAACCAAGATATTCAACATCGGAATTCCTGCTTATGTATTTCTGGAGTGCTTTCTCCGCTCCATCAAGAGTGGTTCCCCTGGGTTTGTGATGCGTATGCTCTTTGCTTAAATCCTGCATACTATCTATCAATTGTTTTATAATGCCAATTCGAATGTGGAAAGGATGTCTAATGCCATTTGAGCAAAGACTTCAGATCTTCCTAGTACAAAGCCTTTTCCCCAGAAACTTTGGGGGAGACAAAGTTGTGCGCTGGCCATGTGGACGTACACATATGATTCCAATAGTTATTACTAAAACAAAACTTAAATCCATCTCAAAATAAAGCAAAATCACCAATTTGAGAGGATTATGAGCTGCTCCAAAAATTATGTTTTTACCCCTAATTTGATCTCTTCTTTGACCGAGTCTTGTTTAAAATGTTGATTCCAATTAGGCTACCAAATTTGAAGGGATTCCGAGTTGCTACGAAAATTAAGTTTCTGTGCTTAATTTGAAGACCTTTTCACTTCTGTTGATCCAACTGCTTCATGAACTACTTCTTCTACATCACTGGGCAACACAACTAATGGTTTTTTTTAGACTGACTAATTGATGGAAAACTCTTCCATCGTTGGTGCAGTCTCAACTTCATTAGTAACATATTTTGAATGAAAACAAAATTTCTATTTTGACATGTCCAGTTATGAAGTTATATCTTAATTACTGTTCTTGGATAATTGTATCAGGTGACAATAGTGAACTAACGAGTTTGAATAGGCCAGAGGGAAGGGTTTTTGATTGGATGTTTGAGCCCATGAGCATCATGAAAGAGCAGCTCAAGAGCCTAAACTTGACAGAAACCGAAGAGTTGTATCTCTACAAATTTTGTCTATACAGTGGCGACATGGTGAGAATTCAAGCTTGGCAAAATGGTGGCTTCCCCCACAAGATGACATTAGAAGAGCTCAATTGGAGGGATTAAGTCGAAGGTACAATGACCTAATACCTGTTTTTTCAAAAATTATGATCCATTTGTTTCGGTGATGATTATTTTCCTAAAAAAAGATTTTCTGTTTTTTTGTATTTGGTCGCGACTTTGAAACTAATGTGCTAGTAAAAGTACTAAGGGTTGGCACTAGGCCAGTCCTGCAAAAATGGTGTCCAAGCTTGCCTGCAAACTTTTATCTAATGGACTTGGCTGGTCCTGTTCACATGACAAAACTTTAGGCCCAAGCCTTGCCCAGCAAGCTTGGCCTAGACAGACTCATGGGTTGGGTCAATATGGTCGCCTCTCACGAGCCAATGAAGAGCTGAGATTCAAGCCTATATTTTTGGGATTTTTTTTTTTTTTTCATATTTCCCCCAACTTGTGGGCCTGACAACGGGCTGCCTCTGATGGGCCAATGGGCCTGGATGGGCTTTAAACTCAAGGATCAAGCCTACATCAAGCTTCATTCGGATCAGGCTAGCTTACTTAGTATATGGACTTGTGGCAAATAAAAGCCCGTGGGCCAAATGATGACCCTTAGTGGTGGCACCGTGATAGTGATGGTGTGATGGCATTGGTAAGAATTGAGTCCAAAAAAAAATTTCATCTTTCAAAATTGATAAAACACTTTTCTTGTTCAAATAAGTTGTTTTCCATTGACCATAAAAAAATATTTTCTATTTGACTTTTGTCTTGAATTCTGCAACCCACCATCAATGGATATATTGTTTTCCCCCTTTTGATGGTGATAATGGTTTAGCTAGTAATGATCTTTAAATTTTCATAATAGGTTGCAAGGCTTTTGTTTGACAGTCTCAAGACTGCCAACATGCCGACGACGATTCAGCGAAGTTGTGAAAGAGTTAGAACATGAATCAAAACAACGACGATCAGACAAGTTTGATGTTGGTGCTGATTCAGAAGCAACTGCATAGGAAATTTTATGAATTTGACAATGACACAGTTGCTTTTGATTGTTATGAATTTCTTTCATTGTCAATCCCAACATTTTTTTTGATGAAATCATGGTTACTTGTGAAATCTGTCATTATTATTTTATTTTATTCTATTTTTTTTACTCTTTCATCCTTTGCTTTTGGGTGTATGCTTTAGGTTTTTCCATTGATAATGATGGTGAGATGTTCCTCTTTCCGGCATATGCTTTGGCTTTTCCACAGATACCTATCTAAATTTTCTACTTTCAATATTTACCGATATATACTCATTGATGCACATTAGTCTATTGACTCAAAACTCTTTATACTTGTACTGATATTGGACAGGTACACAGTCACGTAATGGTCTAATAAAACAAAATATTATTCCACGAGAGATGCTTTTCATTATTATAGTGGAGACACACGTGTCCTCATGGCAGCCACAAATTTCATGGTTTTCAAAAGAGTTGAAAACCACCAAGAGGAATACTCTCTTCCTCTTCCATGCTCTACAATTGTTAAGAAGCAAACGAACAAGCCCAGGTTGGGTTGGTCACACCAGCTCACAAGTACTTGTTCTAAGAACCTGAAAAATAACAGCATATCCAGCAATCTAAACCTACTACCAAGACTCACACAAGTTCAGATACAATTTAGTCCATTTAGATATAAGATAGAAACATTATATATATATATATATATATACTGCAATATTTCATGGATTAGCTTGCTTGAAGCCAGTGATGGCAACAGAGACACTTCCACCTTTGCTATGAAGTTGCTCATACTCGGTTGACTGGCCTCTTGGCTTAGATTTCCTACCAAATTTTAAGCAAACACATGATGTGAAAATCATAATCCCAGCAAGTATCCAACTGAATTGCATGTTGGCCAGCGCCATCGCCCTCACACTGGCCTCTTGCGTCTGACACATGACTGCCCCCTGCATATTGTCAGTGCCAGCATCACCCAACCGCGCAACAACGCATCCCCGTGGAATAAACTCTGGAACCCATAACATAAATCCCATGTTAATGAACCAGAAACCTTGGAAAACAACTGAAATCGTGAGAACAAGTGCTGCAGGGAAACTGGTAGGGAAACTAGTTGAAGACACAGAGGCCACGATGGAGACAAACACTATGAGCTGCAAAAGCCAATGGTAATGGCCTTCGAGGCCAACATGATCGGCCGAGTGATAGTGGAGTAGGAAAAGCTCTTGACCAAAAACAGAGGCAGCGAGGACTCCAGAGACCCCGGAGAGGATATCAGATGAATGAGTTAACTCGGCACAGAGGGTGAATCCTGCAAATATGGCTAGGTGGAGGAACATTGTTGCGTGCTCAAAATTGTCGAGCTTGAAGGAGAAACAGAAGAAAGGGTAGTCTAAGACTTCCATGCAAATGGCAAAGATGGAGAAAGATAGGATGAGCAGGAGTTCCAAGTGTTTGAGTTTGGAAAGAGGGCACTTGAATGGGTACCAGAAAGTTGAAACAAAGTTTGGAGAGCCTTTGAGATAGTAGTCATTGATTGTGTTGATGGTGTGCCATATGCCAAGAAGAACCATGGCCAGACCAGGTAGTATATGCCCCACAAATGTGCCCATTGAAGAAGCTTTAGTTTCAGAGACCAAGGGGGTGTTTTGGTTGCGATGCTCATGCAAAGTTTAAATAACATGGAAGTACTGTATTTGCAGAGGCTAATGCCCAAAAAAGTTAAATGGCAATCAAATCAAATGGGTAGTAGTGCATGGTGCATATGTTTCCACAAACAAAATTGCAAAAGACAACCATCTTGCGACCTTTGAGTATTATTTGAAGAATTTGGACCACAACATAACCAACTCGGACTAGTTTAGCTGGCCAAAATCCTTGCGTCACACTTGGAGATAGGGTTGCAAACGAGTCGTGTAATAGGTTATTGGAGATAGGGTTGTAAACGAGTCGTGTAATAGGTTATTTAACCTTGATGTAAAAACTTAACGAATTTCAAAACATATTCAAGCTTGACTTATTTACATAACGAACAAATCTCAAGTAAGTTTATAATGAGTTGAGTTTGAGCAACTTGAATTTTAATTTTAATTTTATTTTTATTGTATATATACTTATAGAGTCGAGAAGTACGCTATTCAAACTTAGCTTGAAACCTAACGAGCTTTCAAATGTATCCAAGCTTGGCATGTTGACATAACAGGTCGATCTCGAATGAGCTTTCAATGAGCTGAACACAGTTGAACTCGAGTAGCTTGTTTCATTTTACTGCCCTACTAGGAGGTCATGAGCTCAAATCTTTTCACACACAAGGCTTCCCCGTCCCCTACCCCTATGCTACGGCCTCTGATGTACCAAAAAGAAAAAGAATACGGACCACTAGAAAAGAGTATCCCTAGGTGAAATGAAAAGGATACTGATTCAAATTACATTGAGAATTTGATAACCCATGTTACTAATTTGAGGTCCATGATTTAGTTCAGCTTCCAAAGATGTCAATGTCACTGAAGATCAATGGCCAAAAATGTATGATATTATTAGGAGATTATCATGGCTGATTATTTATTTTAGTACACCATAAGAGACAACCATGCTGGTGTTTGAAGAAAAAAGGCCTTGCCTCTTCAAGATTAAATTAATGGCAGGTGAATACCCCCATTAACAAGTAGTGGAACATTGACATGTCTCCAATATATTAACCACACCAAATAAAATGAACCCACTCATTCAAGAAAACTCAAATCACCTCTTGGCTTTAATCATCTAACAAAAAGTATATAATCCAGTAAAGTAGATTCCAGGAATCACTACAAAAAAATTAAGGTCTTCGAAATCAAAATTTAGGAATAAATTTTTTTTTAGGGACCAAATAATTTTATTGCGAAAAGTGTTGTTATTATATTTTCAGAACAAAAATTGGACATTAGTGATGAATTATTATCCTTTTGGGACCAAATTTTTTCTTTCAAAAATTAAACCATTTTGAGACTAAATTATTGTCTGCAAAAATTTATTTATTAGTGACATTTTCAAAATTTCGTCACTAAAAGCCTTATTTTTTTATTTTTCGAAACGATCTTTTAGCGACTATTATCATAACGACAGAAATTGGTCCCTAATTGTCTTTTGTAACAAAATTTCATTTTTAGAGACCAAAACATTTGATTTTTAAAACTCTTATATATTGTAGTGAATATTACTAAATATAGGATAGTGGTGTACAAAAAAAATTATTATTGAGACCAGTTTCGAAATACAGAGAAGTATCTAACAAGTGTTAGTATCCAACACGAAAACAACACTCTATCCGTGATTCATGTAGTATAGTCACCGGATTGGTTTTAATATTCTAGCAAATTCAGAACATGGAAGCAACTTTCAATAAGAGAAGCAACCAAAAAAAAAAATATATATCAAATCCACGAAGTACTGGCCAAGCACTGAATAGTAATCTTTCAAAAAACCTTAATTTTTAAGCATCATCTATCAACATATATTGCATCTCCTCGCAGCAACTGTTTCATCAACAAACAAGAATTAAAATGGTAAAAATGTGCAAAAACCTTTCAACAATTCTGTTTCTCCAAGAAATCATTCTTTCGTGCGAGTATGTGCTGCTTCATACAATGTTTTATAATTTGAACATATTTGAAGTGGATTGTATTGTAGATACAAAGAACAGCAAAGTACTCACTAATAATTTACTCAACTGAAAATTTCTTACCATGTTCAGAAAGGTGTGACTTAGCACAACTCTTTGCTTTTGTCCGGGCTTGTGGCTTGCACTGTAAAAAAAATAAAACACTAACGCTGTATTTGGTTGGAGGATTTGATAAGGAATTTGGAAAGAGAAACGGAAAAATTAAGTGAAATGTGAATAAAATATTTCTACATTTCACTTAGTTTCACACATCTTTTCTCTTTTCCTTTTTAAATCCCTCTCCAAATCCCCCAACTAAACACAACATAAAATTTGACACAGACAAGGCTAAGTCTTGACCGATAAATAATGAATAAAAAAGTAAAGTAGGTTGTAAGGTAGTATAATAAGGCATGTCTAAATCCCACCATATAGGCTTTATAAAAACCCTTTTAATTTTTCAATATCTACTTTAACTAATTTAACAATGGCATGAGAGATCAGCCAGTAGATTTCCTTTGGCTGATTTTCAAAGTAAGAAATGACAAAATACTTCAAGACTAAGAACTATTCTACAAGTTATCTTTCTACTAAAGGTAAAATAATTGGCAAACAAACTTAATCATGGAACCATTATTAACCATAAAATTATCAACTTTCCTTATCCCTTCAATTAAAGAAATCTAAGTGATGTTATCCGGGCCTTTGCTGACTATGGCTTTGTTTGGAAGTTAGCTATTTTAGTTGGCTATTTAATTTTTTGACTATTTTAGCTTGGCTAAAAAAGTTGTGTTCGGGAGTTGATTGGGCTTTTTTGTAGTTGATTTGATGGTTGTGAGAAAAAAAGTGAAATAATTATGGATTAGATGTGATATTTTGTCTAATTAATTATTTTAACCCATTTTATCTTTTAGTGAGCTATTTTAGCCCAACCCCCTAGCCAAACACCTCTTATTTCTTTTAGGAGCTCTTCTGCATGATCTCCCTCCTGGTTTTTGCAATGGGGGGTTTTGGCCAAAATTTCCTCAAATGAGTTGCATCTTGTGAGAAGCCCAGGACAAATTTTAGCTCATAAGGTCCCTCACTATATAATTTTTATTGTGAAAATGACAGGTTCAACATTTTTACCCGTAAACACTCTCATCTCTCATCTCTCTCTCGGTAATGTTCTTATTTCAATGTTAGCTTAAAAACAGTCGATTTCTTTGTGGTTTAATACATGGATTTTAGTTTGTTCGCTACTTCAAATAAAAAGTGAAATTTCAAAAATGATGAGAAAACGCAAAATTGAGAAACAATAATTTTAATTTTGAGGGTTAAAAATTCTAAATTAAGGGAATGTACGGGGGCGAAATATCCTCTGCTTTCCGTATTCTTTGGACTCCAAGCTTCTCGTGACGGCGTCTAACCTGGCAACACAGAAACGGTGAGCTGCCCGACGGTGGTTTGCCGGATAGACCCTCCGACGATCAAGTCAGATCACTTGAGGAAGAAGAAGGCTGTTAGAGAGAGAGAGTGTTTTTCAGATGGCACAAAATTGCTTACCTCTAACGTCCATCTTCCACCCCTATTTCTAGGCTGGCCATGCAGCCTCAAGATTGTACGCGCACTACCTCTGTTGTCCTTCCCTGGACAGGTGGCAGTGCTCGCCTCTCACCACCTTGCGCGTGTAAGGCCTAGTCCTCCCACCAGTACACGCAGAACTGCCTAACGATATTGCCGCGTGCCTGGAGCATATTTCCTCCCTCACGCCATTGGCCCAGGTGGCACACTTATCCGGAGTACCACGACCGGCCTAGCCTATGTGGAGAGTTGCCACCACAAGCAGGACAACCGGGCTGTGTCTCGCCGACCTATCCCTTGGGGAAGAAGCGAAAGTCTGATTCACACGGCCGAGCTACTCTTGGTCGGTCCATCCTGGTTGATCGGCCGCGAGGCATGCCGGCCTCCCCCCGTCCTACCTCACTCTCGGTTACCTGAAGTCCATCCATCTCGGCTAACCGGTTAGAGGTATGCCGATCCTCGCCTCGTAATCAGCCTAGCCCGGGCTACACTTAGCTCGGTTGTCACACGTCACTGTGTGCCCTGCCAAGCGTCTAGTCGCAGCTCGGTCAGGCCTTAGATTGTGCTTGGTCGGCCAACCTCTTCGGCCGTGCAAAATAGAGCAAAGGGCCGTGTCAGGAGAAAACAGTTCGGCACCGTGCGGTTTGTTACAACCCGTGTTACCGTAGCTCGGCCGTATTAACAGGTGCAAATCTCTCCTCTCAATTGCCCCTTAATCCCAACCGAGCTAATCGTGATTGGGGTTACCACCATGACCGAGCTAACGGTCACCGAGTTGCGCCAGTACAGGCCGAGCGCAATTGGCACCAAATCCGTTGCCGAGCTATTCCATTTGGTCGGCCATTGCCTCAGTAGTCTTGTCAAGGGTCGTACAGCCGTATTGACAGCCGCGTTCTCAGTGCCACGTGGCCTCACGCCATTTGGTCTGTACACCCCAGCTGTCTTCCATGCACAGAATTCAAACGGCTGCGCCGTTTGGTTTTTTTTTTCCCTCTTTAAACACTACACGAAGGGTCATTCGAGCCTTCTACTGTTCATCCTCCCTTCCAAGCCAAAACCCTAGCTCTCCAACGTCCCAAGCTTCCACCCTTGCTGCTGTTGCTCCCCAGTTGCTTCCCTTCGTCCATTTTTGCCATTTCTGAAGCTGCAATCTAAACTGAGAGGCTGAATCTTGCTGGGCATCTAGCATTGGTAAGTTTTTCCATCATTCATTCGTATTTTCGTACTCGAGTTCTTCATTTTTTTGCCACTGCTCTTCGTGTTCTTCGCTTGGGTGTGTTGGGATCACAACAGTCCCTCTCCCCTTTAGACCAAAAATGATATACCCTACAAAAACTGGAACTGTAGGAATGAATGGGGCCTTCGAGCCCCTACTTCTCCTTAGCTCGAATGAATGGGCCTTGAATTTAGGATGAACTGAATGAACACTGGACAGAACCAAGCTAGATATTAATTTAGATCCGTAAATCGGACTTAACCGAGCTAAAACTTGTTCAAGGTCTCTACTTGGGGCCTTGACCGAGCTAAATATTCAATGACATCCGTTTATAGACTGAACTGAGCTAGGAAGGCCAAATCGGCCAATTTGTCTAGCCGAGATAGGGTCGAACCGGTCAAACACCCAAAAACCCTTCACCAAGCTAAAAAAATCCACATTGAGGCCGTGCAATTTATGCCGTGCTAACCCTTGGACTTGTTTCTTAACAATGTAGAACAAACTAGGACCGACCAGGCCAATCTAGAACTATCATTGGTGGAGCTCAAACTCCGAGCAAATACACCAAAACTTTTGACTGAGATTCAAATTAAGTCACCAAATAAAACCGAGATAGATGGGGAAGTACCGATTTATGGTGAGCTCGCCCGGTGCAGTAGCTGAGTTTCGTAGGGAGTACAACATTCCAGACGATGTCGTTTTAGAGCTTGCTAAGAAGGGAGATACCCCTTGGGGAGACCTGGACCGGTGCCCCTTCAGGGTTGTATCAATGGTGGAGGGAGGGCTTCGCTTCCCGGTCCAACCCTTGATCTGCGAATTTTTGAGGTAGACAAGGCTTTGTCCGACCCAAGTCTCCAACAACACGTACAAAATAATAAACGGTGTCACCGAGTTGAATAGGAGGCTCGGTCTGAATCTCGGTCTTGCTGAAATATTCCATCAGTACAGCCTTAGTAAAAATAAAAGTGGGTTTTGCTGGTACCTAAAAGTAAAGAAGGGCCGAGCAAAACTCATCGAGGGCAACCCGAACAAGGAGACCAATGACGACAACTTCTTGTGGGTGTCCGGTAATTACGAGGACACCGAGGCGCCCATACCAGGCTGGTACATTAGGAAGGATTTTGGCAGTGCTGGTGAGTAGCTCGGCTAACCGCACTATCTCCTTTCTACATCAGTTTATCTTTATACCGATCTAACACTTGTCCTCTTTTTGCAGATTACAAGCACTTAGCAGAAGACTACTACCGGGCTAACTAGGAGGCCATACGAGACTTACTGCGTCATCTAGAAGAAGAAAGAGAATTATCAAAGCTGCTCGGCTTTGAACCGACCTACAACTACAAAGCGCCGCGCAAAAGCCGGGTCACTAACTTCCTTCGTGCTCCATCCCCAGAACTTGACCCAAATCTTCCGCCGATCAGACTTGTTCCTCTCACTGCCGAGCAAGAAATGGCGAAAATCCGGGCAATCAAGTCCATGATCACCGGTGAGGAAAGCGAGTCCCAACCACCGGAGGCAATTGGGGGAACATCTTCAACTCCCGCCGGGCAGAAGGAAGGTGCTGTGCTGGCTCTGGCCAGTGAACAACCAGCTGGCCGGCCGAAGAAGCAGCCGATGAAGGATCTGACCGGTCAACATCTGGTGGATGAGGACTCCACCGAGCAAGCTTCGACAGATCTCGGGGACCAGACTGAACAACATATCAGCGGGCCATCCAAGAGCCCAAGTGCCCCCCCAGTCTGGTCGCCAGAATTCAAATATAAGGGCCGTGCTGTTTCTGTAGCAGACTCTGTCTACGCGGACAAGGACTACTCGCTCGGTCTTAACATGACCAAGGGGTTGATCCTGCCCGCCGACATGAAAAAACATGACGAGTTTTCCGACCTGAAGGTCCTCCGCTCGACGGCGAAATCCATAGTACTGGTAAATTGTCACTTTTTTTTTTTTTTTTTCAAGTCGTTACTCGGTTTTTGCTCGGTTTTCTTAATGCTGACAATCTTTTGCTTGTTTGCAGGCTGCGCAAAAGAACTATCTCGCCCATGAGCGCATGATCGCCGTGCGGCAGAGTCTGTGCGATGCCATCGCTGAGAACAAGGCCCAAGCGGCCGAGATAGCGAAGCTTAAGGCCGCGCAAGAGGCAATTGTGGCTGAGCGAGATGACCTCAGCCGGAAGGTTGACCGAGCTGAAGCGGACAAACAGCGGGCCGTGAAGTCAACGAAGGCCCGGTACCTCGCCGAGCTGAGGAAATTGCGCGATGCCTATAAGGAGGAGAAAGAAAAGGCGGTTGACGACGCCGAAGACAGGGGCTATGCTCAAGGCGAGAAAACGTATGAACGGCAAGTGCAGGCGACCAAGGACATCTTTTTCCAGTGCGGTTGGAAAGTTGCCATGGAGAAAGTTGGCCTTGGTCAAGACGCCGATATGTTCCTGAATCCACCTGCTGCCTTTATACCGCACTACATGCAGGCTTATGCGACCGCCGCGTAGAAGAGGCTCATAGAGGAGGCCAGAAAGGAAGCCGAGGCAGAAGCCGCCACCGCGCAACAAACCGAGCAAACTTCTCCTGAAGCATCTCAAGATGCGGAAGATCAAGTGGCCGATCGGGAGGTTGCCGCGGTGGAGGGCGCTGGCGATGAGGCAGAAGAAGGCTTGCCTGAGCACACTGCGGTGGTCGCTGAGCAAACTGTGGGAGTCGCCGAGCAGACGGTTGACCTTGAATTGGACTGAAGATGTTCTCTTCTATTTTCCTTGCTTGTTTTTTGTTTCCTTTCTTTCTTTTTTGAATGTAACCGGGCTAGGCCCCTCACTTGTAATGCATTTCCTTGATCAATGAAATTTGAACTTTTTGCTCGTTTATCTCCCATTTCTGTTCGGTTGGCACGTGCAAAATTTCTTCATTCAAACTTTAATGCATCGCAACTGGTACGTCGGCTATGCCGTGCAATATGCCAAGCTTATCAGAATTTCTTCAACTTAAATGTTCGCGAATCAACTGGTAGCTCGGTTCTTTGATTTTTTGAATGAACCCAAAAATTTTCATTCGGCCGAGAAAAAATTACCACTGCCACTTTGGCTTTGACAACACTTCAAGTCTTGTATTTGGGCGGGCAAAAATCAGCTCGGCCTAAAGGAAGTTGGACAAATCACAATTATTTCGCTTCGGCCGAGCAAAACCAGCTTGGCCTGTATATTGGACAAAACACCAATATTCCGACATGGCCGAGCAAAATCAGCTTGGCCTTGGAGTTGGATAGAACATCAATATTTCTTTTCTCCGAGCAAAGTCAGCTCGGCTTCTTGTAAGTTGGACAAGGCACCAACATATCGCTTGGCCGAGCAAAGTTAGCTCGGCTATTATTAGTTGGACAAAACACCAACATTTCTTTTTGGCCGAGCAAAATCAGCTCGGCCTTAACATTGGGAAAACACCGATATTTCATCTAAGTTGGTCATGACGCCAACATCCCAATTGGGTGAGCAAAAACCAGCTCGGCCCTTATGTGAATTGGACCATACGCTAATCATGTCGCTGGACAATGCATCAACTGTTTGTGCGGTCCGTTTATATACCGGCGAGAGAAAATCAGTCCGGTCCCATTTAGGTCGGTCTCTTTGCCCTTGGCATCCATAATGGCCTTGTATCCTTACGGTGTCATTGTACAGAAAGACATAATACAAAGCAACAAGAAGGCTATTTTTTATTACAAAAAGCAGTGCTATACTTACATCAAATGCCAAAAGGCTAAAGGTCTAGAAAGCTAAGCAATAAAAGCAATTACATCTTAAAAGTAAAAGATCTTAAGGTTAGCTGCATTCCACGGTCTGGGACAGCTTTGCCATCTAAATCTTCCAGATGGTATGCCCCTTTGCCAGCAAGACCAGTCACCTTGTATGGTCCTTCCCAATTTGCACCGAGCTTTCCTTCGCCAGGGACCACCGCGTTGCCTAGCACTTTTCTTAAGACCCAGTCCCCGATCTTGAACAGCCTGGGGTGCACAGCCTTGTTGTATTTCTTGGAGAGTTCTTGCTGGTAGGCCGCTATGTGGATTAGTGCCCGCCCCTTCCTTTTCTCGGCAAGGTCTAGCTCTAATGCTACTGCTTCATTGTTCAAATCTGGCTGGAAGCTTTCAGACTGGATGGTTGGCATGCCAATTTCCAGCGGGATAACGGCTTTCATGCCATAGGCCAAGGCAAACGGAGTTTCCCCGGTCGACCGCCTTGGCGTAGTGCGGTACGCCCAGAGTACATTATGGAGTTCTTCAGCCCACTTCCCCTTGGCCTTTTTAAGCCGCTTCTTCAGCCCATCCAGGATGGTCTTGTTTGAGGCCTTGCTTGACCATTTGACTGAGGATAGGTCGGCGTTGAATTGTAGAATTCGATCTTCAGCTTTCGCAAAATCCGCGAAAGAGTTTCCCATCGAATTGAGTGCCGTTATCCGAGATGAGGGCCTTTGGTATGCCGAAGCGAGTGATAATATTTTTCCAGACAAACTTCTTCACATCCTTTTCCTTTATGGTCGCCAGTGGCTCGGCCTCAACCCACTTGGTGAAGTAGTCAGTGGCAGCGATGAAGAATTTGCGATTACCCGGCGCTGCTGGGGGTGGTCCAATAATATCCAACCTCCAAAGCGCGAACGGCCAAGGACTTGTAAAGGGAACAATTCTCTAGCTAGCTGGTGGATTTGGTGAGCAAACTTCTGACACTTTTCACACCTGCGAACGTATTTCTGCGCATCCGCCTGCATGCACGACTACCAATAACCCTGGGAAATTGCTCGGTAAGACAAAGATTTGCCCCCAGTATGGCTGCCGCAGATGCCTTCATGGATCTCATAGAGAAAAGCTTCCACCTTGGCGGGGTGGACACACTTTAGATATGGCCCGGTAAAAGACTTCTTATACAAGGCTCCGAATGGGGAGAGCCAAAACCGCTCTGACTTGGCCCGGATCTTGTTGGCAGCCTTCTTTTCTTCCGGTAGAACTCTATCTTTTAGGAAGGCGATGATGGGATCCATCTAGGAAGGACCCAAGTCGGTGCAAAGTACCTCGGTCGCTTCTGGTTCCTCAATACTTGGCCGAGGTAAGAATTCTATCATCAAGGGGTTAGGAAAAGCTGTCTGAGCAGAAGCGAGTCCGGCCAATTCATCAGCCGTGTTGTTTTCTTCGCGGTTGATCTGTTCCACTCTTATGGCGTCGAACTTCTTGATCTCTGTGCGCACCAGGACCTGATACTTGGCTATTCTTTCATCCCTTACCTCATACTCCCCTGAGACCTGATTGACCACCAGCTTGGAATCGCTGAATATCATAAGGGCTGACGCTTTCATTCTCAATGCGCTTTTTAGCCCGGCAAGGAGGGCTTCATACTCCACCTCGTTGTTGGATGCAGGGAAGCCGAGCGTAATTGCTTGCTCGATAATCAGCCCGTCCAGAGAAGTCAGTATGATACCCACTCGGCCCCGTGCTTGTTGGATGCCCCATCGACGAAGAGCTTCCACATCTCGCCAATGAACAGCTTCTAGCAATCAGAAGGGTTTTGGGAGCTTCTCAATTCCAAGTCTCTGATCGGTCCATTCTGGTCTCTTTCCTTGTCTTCGCTGAGTCCGTCTTCCAATGAGTTACCCGGTTTCGCTAGTTGGTCGCCTTTTGCCCTTCTTTCACTTGCGAGCCAACACTTGTCTCCATTGCCTGATCCATGGGCTGTGCCAAATCTGCACCAGCCAAATCAATCGGGCAAACTGGATGCGTTCCAGGGGCGAACTCCGCCACAAAGTCTGCGAGAGCTTGAGCCTTGATTGTGGTGCGCGGGCGGAACTTGATGTCGTACTGTCCCAATTCCACGGCCCATTTCAAAATTCTCCCAGTAAAGTCTGCTTTTTCAAAGAGCACCTTGAGTGGAAACTTGGTTAGCACAACTATTGTATGGGCATGAAAATAGTGTGCCAGCTTTCTCGACGCCATCATCAGGGCCAGCGCTAATTTTTCCAGCGGAAGATATCTTGTCTCGGCCGGGAGCAGAGTCTTGCTTACATAGAAAATGGGCAGGTGCTGGATGCCTTCAGCGCTGACTAGGACAGCGCTCACCGCATGTTCAGAGACCGCCAAGTAGAGATACAATTCTTCGCTCGGCCGAGGCGTGACTAAGATAGAGGCTGAGGAGAGGTACACTTTTAAGTCTGCCAGTACACGTTCACATTCGTCGTCCCAGAAGAACTTGGTCTTCAAAGTTTTAAAGAAGGGCCTGCAACGATCTGAAGACCGGCTGATAAATCTGTTCAGCGCGGCTGTCATCCCGGCAAGATGTTGCACGTCCTTCGTGGAGTTTGGGCGCTCCAGGTCTTGTATAGCCTTGATCTGTGATGGGTCGGCTTCAATCCCTCAGTTTGTGACCAGAAAACCCAGAAACTTCCCGGTGCCCCCTCCGAAGGCGCATTTGGAGGCATTCAAACGAAACTTGTGGCGTTTAAGTATAGCAAACATCTTTGCTAGGTCGGAGAGGTGCTGAGTTTTCTTCTTACTCTTCACCACCATATCGTTGATGTAGGCCTCCATGGTGCGGCCCAACAGTGGGGCGAACATCTTTGTCACCATCCGTTGAAAAGTTGCTCCAGCGTTTTTCAGCTCGAACGGCATGACTTTATATCAATACAACTCTCTGGGAGTAGTGAACGATGTTATCTCTCGGTCCGGTTTATACATGGCTATCTGGTGGTAGCCGCGATACGCGTCCAGGAAGCTAAACCTCTGATGGCCAGCGGTTAAGTCCACCAGCTGGTCAATTTGAGGGAGGGAGAAGCTATCCTTTGGGCAAGCACGGTTGACCATCTTGTAGTCAACGCAGACTCGCCACTTACCATTCTTTTTCTGAACCACCACTGTGTTGGATATCCACCAAGGGTATTGCACCTCTTCTATGGCCCCAGCTTCCAGCAGGTTCTTCACTTCCTCTGCCACTACCTCGGCATGGTGCAAGGCTGAGCGGCTTGTCCTTTGGATGACTGGCCATGCATTGGGGAAGACATTCAACTGATGGCAAATGAAGCTCGGGTCGATGCAGGCATATCGTTAGGCGTCCACGCAAAAGCCTCCAAATTGGAAATCAAGAAGTTGACATAATCTAACCGCTCGGCGCTAGACAAAGATGATCCCAAGAGGAAGAACTTAGTTGGGTCGTTCTCGTCGATGCGCACTTCCACCAAATCCTCGACCGATTTTTCCTCAGCCTTTCTACCTATGTCTTCAAGGACCTTCTTTCCCTCGGGTCCCTCAATCATTTGGACGAACCCTTTGGCTGCTCGGCTGCCATTTACTACAACGAAAGCATTGTTTTGCCATCACCTGGTCTCTCGAAACTTCTTCTATTTGTCCGGTTGGTGCCAGAAAGCGCAAAACCTGATGGTAAGTCGACGCTACTGCTTGCATGGCATGCAACCAGCCCCAGCCCAAAATTAAGTTGTAAGTAGATGGGACCTTGAGCACCCAGAACTCCACCTGCTTCACAACTGAACCCGCTTTGACCAGCAATATGATCTTCTCCACCGACCACTCTAGTTATGAGTTGAATCCAACCAAAGGAGACGTCGCAGGGGCCAAGTCCTTGTTCTCCAGCTTCATCTGCTTGAAGGCGTCATAGTACATAATCTCGACCGAACTCCCCTGGTCGATCAAGAATCTCTTGATGTCAAAGTCTTTGACGCGAAGAGTTACCACTATGGCATCATTATGAGGCATCTGGATCCTTTCCAAATCCTTGCTTGAAAAGGTAAGGACGTCTTTCTCCTCGATCTTTCCCTTCTTCACGGCGGGCTGAACGGAGAGCACTTCCCTCATGTGCTCGGCCTTCTTGATCATCCCTTTCAGCTCGCAGACCCTGGCTGGTTCAATGATGGCATGGATGACGTTGATTACACCTTACGGCGCCGCGTCCAGGGCGGCTAGACCGTTTGGTTTGGTCTGTCCTGATGGTGCGGCCTTCATATCCCCATCTATGTATTGGTCAAGATGCCCGGTGTAACAACGCCGCGAGGGACCTCGCTACAGTTCGGACTCGATTTTGTTGCGGTTCTAAATCTCGAACCAAAGAGTCCAACTCTGGCAAATCGTTTTGAAGAAAAACAGATTTTTTGAAAGAAGTGCCAAACATGGACTGCTTTGCTAGATAACAGAGTCGCCACCTAAATATTTTTTAAATGGGAAATTTAGGAAACCCTAACTCGGTGCCAAAGGCCACGTGTCCGTCATCACCAAAGTTGGCTCGGGAACTTGGGTACGATTGGGGAAGGTCACATCGTGAGCACCCCCGCTCGCCCGGTCAAAGACCGGCCTCTACTAACCATGATATCTGATTTTGAAAATATTGTGAGTTCTTATTCCGGTTATTAGCCTAGGTTACTATGTGATGCTCGCAGCAAATAAGTATAGACTGGGCCGCCTGAATTGGAACGAAACATTTCATGTTTGTTTGTTTGAAAATGGTTTGACGGTGCTACCCGCAGGTAGGCTAAAATGCGGATTTGCCACCCTCGGGTGGGCTTAGAAAACATGATTTTGCCACTATCTAGTGGGCTTAAAACAAACAGTCAATGCATTGTCCCAATTCAAATAACTCAACCTTCACCCACAGGCACTCAAGGCAGTTATATCACATAAGCACATAGCCTCATGGCAAGCATGCTATCATGGCAACACTCACACGCATGCAAGTATGCTAAAGCATAAAACTCACCGAGTACTCCAAGCCAAAACAGAAAACTGATTAGAAATCCATGCATGATCCTAAGAATGCAGAGATGCCTAATGCAACACATGCAAAGATGCAACTATAGCAGGCTCGGCTATTCTAAATGGCATATGAAATGCTACAGCTAACATGTATTCAATTTGGAATTGAAATACAAATGCAGTTTGTATGATGCGCCGAGCCCGGTGCGTGCAAAACAGATGCATGATGCAAACATGCTATCATACTGTATGCTAATTGAAATATGCCCTATCTCTAACCATCGTAAGCGGATAAATAAAAGGGAGAAAGACGTGGGGTTGGAAGACATACATCACACACACGCACACTTATTACATTTGTGCCCTCGCGCAGAGGGTCCGAATAAATAATACAGTCCGAATAATATACAGATTCCTAATTAATTGACAAATTAAACTAGAAAGCGGTAAACTGGCATGCAAGCCAGGGGGCTGCCTCGCTTCTGATGAATATTGCATTTTGGGCGGCCTTGTGCAGAAATCCACTGGGATGCCCAATTTAGCCTCTGTTTGCATTTTTCTCGAAATGCGCGCCAGACTCCGAAAAGTTGATGATTCCTTATTTTGCTGCAACAGAGAGCAGGAAAAGGGCATAGCAATGTATTTCACAAATATATGCATGCCTCGATCCTCGTGCCACCAATCACGCATACCGATGCATGATGGCCGAGGAGTCGAATTGCAAACTCAATATAGGGATGAATGCAGATGAATGCTAAAACAACACTTAACTCCATCATGGATAATCCGGAGTGTCGGTGACTTGGGAATTGAGACCCGTTCCGTTACTCGGAGTACGAAACGTGCCTCGTTTCCCGTGCAATATGCATGATATGCATGAAATGCAACTAACATACAATCCTAGCATGCGCAATGCTATGAAAATGAGATGCCTCGAAATGCGTGCCCACTGGCACGCGAACCGAGGTGATGACATAAAGGCACGAAATGCAATGATAGGCTTACACCAACATGAGAAGGCCTCAGCCACACTCATACGGGATGCCGGAATGATAAAAAAAAAGAGGTGCCTCGAAGTGCGTGCTCACGGACACGCAAACTGAGACGATGATGAAATACAAATCGGATAAAACAGAGGGCCTCGAAATACGTGCCACGGGCACGCAAACCGAGGCAGGGGCATACGCAATGCCAAGCGGATAAAACAGAGTGCCTCGAAATGCGTGCACACGGCACGCAAACCGAGGCGATGATATGAAATGAAAATCGGATAAAATTGAAATGCCTCGAAATGTGTGCCCACGGACACGCACACCGAGGCGATGATATGAAGTGGAAATCGGATGAAACCGAAATGTCTCGAAATGCGTGCCCACAGGCGCGCAAACCGAGACGATGATAAAAAGTGGAAATCGGATAAAACTGAAGTGCCTCGAAATGTGTACCCACAGGCACGCACACCGAAGCGATGATATGAGAAATCGGATAAAACCGAAGTGCCTCGAAATGTGTGCCCACAGGCACGCACACCGAAGCGATGATATGAGAAATCGGATAAAACCGAAGTGCCTCGAAATGTGTGCCCACAGGCACGCACACCGAAGCGATGATATGAAGTGGAAAAAATGTAGATTGGGCTTACACTAACATGAGAGGGCCTCAGCCGCGCTCACATAAGATGCCGGAATGATAAAAATGAAGTGCCTCGAAAAGCGTGCACACGGGCACGCAAACCGAGGCATGGCCCAAAGGCACAAAACAGCACGGAATGCAAAATGGGCTTATGCTAACATGAGCGGGCCTCAGCCACACTCACATCAGCTGCCGATGGTGAAAATGGAGTGCCTCGAAGTGCGTACCCATAGGCACGCAAACCGAGGCAATGCATTAAGGCATAAAATGACATGAAAAATGATATGCAAGCATGCAAAACAAAATTCAGCCACTAAATAAAGGGGAAAACAGCCCCGAAATGATGCGAAATGACAACCGAAGCATGCAATCATCCCGAAAATGAGAAATTAAGCCCCGAGATGGCCTATAGCTATGCTATACATGCAAAATATGATCATGGCAGCAAGGACAGTAGCAAGGCAGTCTCAAATAGCATATTTCAGTAACAATCATGGCCAAAATGGAGACATAGATATGGCAACAAAATCATACAAGATTAATGGCCAAAAGAGCATTACAATGGGAGGTGGTATATACAAACACCAAATGGACAAACTTTCTTATACAACATGAAAGAGGGCCCAAAAATAAGCATATATGCAGTTTATGGCAACCTCTAAATCATAAGACAAACTTGCTAGAAATGGGAGGCAAAATGGAGCCACAAAAGGGTATAACATAAGACATGCAATCTATACATCAAATGACCAAACCTTCTTCATGAAACATGTAAAGGGGGTCAAAAAAAGACTAAAATCAGTAGGGGTCGAAGTCCCAAAAACAAACACAAATAGGTCAAAAAAAGGATACAAAATATGGCATACTTGATGAAATTGAAGGAACTAGTAGATATAATGGCCAAATGAAGTTGAGCTGCTCTACAATGTTGTAGAGGGGCTCAAAATAAGCAAGAAAGCAGTAGGGGTCGGACCCCTAAAAACCAACACAAATAGGTCAATTTTAGCATGCAAAAATGTGACAAACTTGATGAATATTGAAGGAACTAGTATATAGAAATACCAAATGAAGTTGAGCCCTTCTACAATGTTGTAGAGGGGCTCAAAATTAGCACAAAAGAAGTAGGGGTCGGAGCCCCAATTCTCAACCAATTAGAGTATAAAAAGAGATCAAGAAAAAGCCCTAAAAGTTGGTTTTGAATACTTACCCTTGAAGACTTGTCTTTCTTTGCTTCTTGGCTTTGATTTGTGGCTTCTCAACCTCTGAAATTCACTTCCTAGCTGCTGGAATCAAAGTTGGAATGGTGAGGCTAGGTGTTGGTGAAGAAATCAAGCAAGACTTGAAGCTTTTTCTTGAGTTTTGGCTATGGAAATGGAAGCTTTTGGAGAAGGGTTCTTGAGAGCAATTTTTCTAACCTAGGCAAAGGAGCTGTTGGTCCCTTTAAATAGGCCAAAAAGAGTGTAAAAGGGGAGGGAAAAGCACCCAAGCTTTCCCTCCCAAAATATCCCCCGGATGGGGAGATATTTTGGCAAAAATATCCGGACAGCTGGAATGAGCTGGAAAGCAAGAAGCTGGCCGGCCAGGTGGTTTTCTGCAAGGTGGCCGGCCGGCCACCCCACCTGGTCGGCCAGCCACTCCCCCTGGCCGGCCGGCCATGCCCCAAAAATGAACTCAAGAATTTCTGGCCGACCACCATACAGTAGTGTCCTCCCATGTGTGTAGAACAAGGCCCCAAGGTCGGAAATTGGCAACTCTGAAGCAGGAGCCACAACATAGAGCTGGAAGGAGGGGCTCAAAAATGAAATCAACAATTGCTGGCCGACCACCAACTTTTTGTGTCCTCCAAGATGTGTAGAACAAGGATCCAAGGTTGAAATTTGGCAACACTGAAGCAGGAGCCACAACATAGAGCTGGAAGGAGGGGCTCAAAAGTGAAACCTGGAATTTCTGGCTGACCAGTAGTTTTTAGGGTCCTCCCATGTGCCCTCATCACAGATATGTAGCTTTGGTTGGAAGAAAATGGGCCTAGGGTGTTCAACATTGGCCCGGAAGTGAGCAAAACGGGCGCCGGAGGAGCGAAACTGGTTATCTGGGATAATTGCTGGCCTCCTACCCTCCAGTGATCTTCCCAATGTTGAAACAGAGGTACCTGCCAAAATTGAACAAAAACTAATGAGAAATGAACGCTCGGAGCCAAAACCGAGCCATTCGGGATCCCGAAAATGGGCTGCGGGTGCCGGAAGTGGTGTTCGGCAGCGAAGTGGGTATCTGCAACTCCAGTGTCCCTCGGAATGACAAAACAGAGGTTCCTGCCAAAAATCAGGGAAAACCGATACAAAATGAATGCTCGGGGCCCAAACCGCGCAATTCGGGGTCCCGAAAACCGGCTATGAGCACCGAAAGTAGCATACGGCCACGAAGTGGGCATCGGGGGCCCCAGTGTTCCTCAAAATGATAAAACAGAGATACTAGCCAAGAACCGGAGAAATCAGAGATGGTTGGGCGGTCCCGAGCCGAGGCACACGGCCTGACGGCCCCGAAAACCGGGAACCGGGCTCCGAAATGGGCAAAATGGCCTACGGCCACGAAATGTAGCTCACGGCCACCGGGAGATAGTCTACAGGACTACTCCCTTCCCTCAGGAAAGAAAACAGAGAAAACCGAGTCTGGTTCGCAAACCGAGACAAGGCACAGAAGAGAATTCGGAAGTCCGGAGGCAGGGCACACGGCCGCGACTCTGAGACTTCTGAACGAGCACAGTATGCAACATCACCGAGCGCTCAATCGGTGACGTCTGAGTCTTAAGGTCGGTCAAAAATGGGGTGTCTACACCCGGCTGCTACTAATTCCTCCAAGTGTTGTTTGAGCGGCAAGCAGTCCTCTGTTCGGTGCCCCCGTTCCTCATGGAAGGTGCAGCGATATTTTGAATTGAAGCCTCTCTGCGCACTCCCCAACTTGGCCGGTCAGCGGACAAAAGGCTTGCCTCGGATCTTGCTCAAAATGCGGTAGATAGGGATTTTAAAGACCGTGGTAATTCCAGTCCGCGCCTTCAATTTTCTCTTGGCATCTTCCGCTGCGTCACGGGGAGCATCAGCTCGGTCGTTTCTGCGACCTTTGTTTCTGTCATCGTGGTTTAGGCCATGACGTTGATCTTTTGACCGGTCATTTAGGCGGTTATCCTCCTGCCCGACTGAGTGAACTTTCCCCGCCACCTTTCTGTCCGCCGCGACCGGATTAGCCTTCTCGGTCGCAGAGGCGGCATCTTCCTTCACACGGATGTGCTCATTGATCCGCTGCATCAAGGACTCCATAGTCGTGGGCTGGTGCATCGTGAGCGCATCTCGCAGCCTATGTCCGATTGGGAGACCCCGCTTGTACTGAGTGATCGCCAGATTGGTAGGGCAGTCGAGGATCTCGTTGTAAGTTTCCTAGTACTTCGCGTTGTATGCCTTTAACGAACATCCATATTCCATCTTGACGCCCAGGAGATGGTCGACCTCCTTCGGTGTTCGAGTGTTGGTTTTGAATCTGGTGACGAAGGCTTCCACTAGTTGCTGCCACCCTTGATACTCTCCTCTGGGAGCCTTTCGAACCACTTCAACCCAGCTCTCCCAAGCTTGCTGGGAAGATGAGGCACATCAGGGTGTCATTGTGCCGGTGGCCAGCCATTACTTGCCGGTAATGACTCACGTGTATGTACGGATCTGTCTTGCCGTCGTACAAAGTGAACTTTGGCTGATGGAATCCGATGGGAAGTGGCGTACTCTCGATCTCTGGAGACAGCAGCGTGGCTGTTAGCCTCGCCAGCTCTTTGTCCTCCAGCGCAGGGGCTATCACCCTGGGCGCCGGCATCACCACCTCTTCGCTACAACGAACTGGAACGCTCAACCTCTGCAACGCCGGCATTCTCTGGGCCTCTCGACGGTGCGCTTTCTCCTCCAATACATCCCTGAGGTCTCTAGAACGGGTGGAGACAGAGTATCGCGACGTTGACGACGGGCGGGAAGGACGGTAAGTGCTGTCGTGAGTGAGGGATCTGCCCTCTCTTGGGTCAGAATCTCCAACCCCATAGTTCCTGGTGATGGAGAGAGAATGAGTACTCTCTTGGCGGCGATTGCTAGAACGTGGGGACGGGGTGCGCTCACTGAGGTTGCCCTCTCCAGCAACGCCCTTTCCTTTAATCTGGCGTTTCAGTATCTCCATCTCCACCGCCATCTTGCGAATGAGGGCGTCTTGGTCTTTGAGTTTGTGCTCCAGGCGTTGCGCACGGGACTCCCCCCGCCGCCGACGGCCCTCTAGACTCTTCGAGCGATCAGTACTCCTCCCGCGTTTGTCTCACGCACCTCGTGAAGAGGTTTCTAAGCCCGCCATGGCTGGGACATTCGGGGGGCCTTCTCTCCGTCGGACAGATTCTGGTGTGACGCCATCGACGACGGATAGTGGAATTTCGTCGTTGTGGGCCATGGAAATGGTTGAAGAAGCTCGAAGAACAAGGGTGCAGTATCAAAGAATTCCCACAGACGACGCCAATTGTACGGGGGCGAAATATCCTCTACTTTCCGTACTCCTTGGACTCCAAGCTTCTCGTGACGGCGTCTAACCTGGCAACACAGAAACGGTGAGCTGCCTGGCGGTGGTTTGCCTTATAGACTCTCTGACGATCAAGTTAGATCACTTGAGGAAGAAGAAGGCTGTTAGAGAGAGAGAGAGTGTGTTTCAGATGGCACAAAATTGCTTACCTCTAACGTCCATCTTCCACCCCTATTTCTAGGCTGGCCATGCAGTCTCAAGATTGTGCGCGCACTACCTCTGTTGTCCTTCCCTGGACAGGTGGCAGTACTCGCCTCTCACTACCTTGCGCGTGTAAGGCCTAGTCCTTCTACCAGTACACGCAGAACTGTCTAACGGTATTGTCGCGTGCCTGGAACATATTTCCTCCCTCACGCCATTGGCCCAGGTGGCACACTTATCCGGAGTACCACGACCGGCCTAGCCCATGTGGAGAGTTGCCACCACAAGCAGCACAACCGGGCTGTGTCTCGCTGACCTATCCCTTGGGGAAGAAGCGAAAGTCTGATTCACATGGCCGAGCTACTCTTGGTCGGTCTATCCTGGTTAATCGGCCGCGAGGCATGCCGGCCTCCCTCCGTCCTACCTTCACTCTTGGTTACCTGAAGTCCGTCCATCTCGGCTAACCGGTTAGAGGTATGCCGGTCCTCGCCCCGTAATCAGCCTAGCCCGGGCTACACTTAGCTCGGTTGTCACACGTCACCGTGTGCCCTGCCAAGCGTCTGGTCGCAGCTCAGTCAGGCCTTAGATCGTGCTTGGTCGGCCAACCTCTTCGGTCGTGCAAAACAGAGCAAAGGGCCATGTCAGGAGAGAAAACAGCTCGGCGCCGTGCGATTTGTTACGACCCGTGTTACCGTAGCTCGACCGTACTAACCGGTGCAAATCTCCTCTCTCAAGGAACATGACAAAATTATTTGAATGTATTTTTTATTTTTATTTTTTTTATACCAGTCACTTTTCAAATATAAACCTATAACTGAAATTTCACTTATTTGTTATTAGCTAAGTCAGTGAAATTTGGATAGCATTTTTGTTGTTTGTTTTGTAGTGGTCGTGCGGTATGTGGTGGCAATGGTGGTCGTGATAGTGTGATGATGGGGAGACAAGTGGCGGTTGGAGTTGGATGCTGGATGAGAAGAGTCACTGGAGAGGGTAGAAAGAGTTGTTTGAAAATGGTTGCTAGAGATTCTTACCAAAAAATGGTTATTGCAGAATCACCAATTGTTGGTGATCAGCAGTGGTGTGAGGTGATGGGGGAGGAGGCTAGTGAAATTTTGATTAGTATTATTTTTGTCATATTTTGAATTGTCCTTGATAAACAAAAACTTTTTATGCAAGAAATTTTGAAATTGAGGGGCTTTTTGGCATAAGCCTTGTATAAGGGCCTATGAAGCACGGGTGCGGGTGTGGATACGGGTGCGGGTACGGATATTGGTACAATACGAGTATGCCGATACGACAAATTCTTAAAAAAGTAGGGTATGGATACGGCTGGGGTACGACTGGGGTACGCAATTTTTTTTTAAACATCCAACATCCAAATCTAAGTTAAACTGAAAAGAGAACTTGTCTAAAAAGTTAAATAATTCTTTCTTTTTCTTTTTTGATTGTCTAAAACAAAATGCAAAAGAGAGAAAAATCACGACTCATAGGTAAAAGGTGTTGGAAATAAATTACTTGATATTTTCAAAATTGAAATAAGAATAATAAAGGCTATAATAAATTCTAGTAGCTGCACAAAAATAAAAATAAAAATCACTTTGCTGTACTGGTGCCGTACTTACGACATATCCAAATGTATTTGCTGTACCTGGCATGCATTTGGCGTACCCAGTATGCGTACCGCCATATCGGTACGCGTATCTGCACCTGACACTCGTACGACACCATTTTTAGAGTACCCATGCTTCATAGATAAGGGCATTGTAAGTGAGAAAAGGACTCATGGTGGGATTGAAAGACATACCTCAACATCTCATCTCAACTTTAAAGACATATTTGATTCTTGTATTAGAGCATGAGATTGGATTGTTAATCAAGTGGAACCCAAATTCCTGCATTTAAATGGCACAAATACCGTCTGGCTTGGTAATACGTAGGACTTCAAATCTCAAAAAATCATAGGAAATACCAAATGTGGGTGGGTATTGAATCACGTAACATCTGGAACACCCACCCAAAAAAAATGTAACATCTGGAAAAATATCCCTGTGCACTGCTCATTGCAGCACCCATCAATCAAAGTGTTACATATCGCAACGGTTCGGATCAGGGTACTGCCTCTGTAACTTCTAGTTATACATATAAGTGATTAACTTTATGATTTATAAGTTAACAGGCAGCAACTACATAATAAAATTAATCAGAAAGGCAAGCACACAGGAATTAAAACCAGAAATGGTTGACATGGAGGGCAAGAACACTTGCAGTGATGAGATTAACTTCATACTACAAACTGTTGGAAATGGTTTTGGAAATTAGATTTTTCCTCAACTTTGGTCTATTTTTTAGGTGGGACCCATGCGCCAAATTTGGCGGGTCTAAGTGGTAACGTGTTCTATGCCGCGTTGTGACTTACGTAGTATATTTGGTTGCTCAAAACTATTATCGGGTGAATGAGAAATTTAAGCCAAAGTGAGCTCCATAGAAATGGAGTTTTTGGTGGAAATTCCTTAAGGTTTGAATAACGGCTTGTCCCACATTGATTTGGTGGGAAACTTTAGATGGGTTTATAAGGTTTAGAGTTGGAACTTGGAGTAGGCTCCAAGGGACACCCAAGTTTTGCAGAGAGGAAGGTTATAGGCAAATTGGGCTAGACCCATTGGACCCAAAAATAACCACGTGCTGCTGTCCGATCGGGTGAGCTAGGCACAGGTGCATGGTGAGAGGTTGGGTTGGGCTTGTCCGGTCTAATATCTATCTTTTTGGGCCAAAAATATTTGAATTTTATTTTATTTTTTGGTAAAATAAAATATGTCTAGAATTCAAAATTAATTCTGTAAAAAACTAATAGGTCCATATCTGTCTAAAGAAATTGAACATATTCAGTTATTTGTTCAAATTCAAATCGAACAAATTGTATTTGTTCAAAACAATGCCTTACCTATTTAATTCAAACTAAACAAATTTTGTATCTGTCCAAACAGGTACTGTACCTGTTGAGTTCAAAATGAAAAGCCACTCATCTATAAATAAGACAAGCCCTCATTTGGATTTTCACTCTAATTTTCGTCCAAAATTCTGCTTTTGCTCTCTGCATATTTTGCTGCATTAACTACATTATTTTCTTGTGAGAAAGAGTGCAAACACAAAGTGTGTTCGTTGTGCGAATAAATTATAGTGCTGTATTTATTCGTTGTTGATCATTTTATCTTGGGAGATAGACGTCCACATTTTGAAAGTACCGTGGAGAGGAAAAATCTGTCTTAAGAATATAGTGTTAAACACTGGACTTAATCAAAAATTTGTTCAAGAAATTAATCAAGTAAGTTGTTAATTTATTTTCTGGTTTATTATTTATTTATATCATATTTTGATTTTATTTTTGTAACAAAATAAAAATCTGTTATTTATTTATTTATTTTATTTTATAATTTGATTTTTGTAATCAAACATTCTCTCTTCTTTTGTTTGTTGTTAAGTACACAAACTTAATTTATTCGGAATATAGTGAAGATTGTTCAACAATCTTAAGACAGATTCATTTTTTGGTGTTTTCATTGTATTTAATTTTTTGTGATTTTACAAAGTGATATTCTGGTTGGAAAATACAAAGGACTTTTCTTAAGTGTGCAATTGCACACCATGTGCCACTTACACAAAAAGTGTAAGTGTAAGGTGTAAGTATAAGTATAAGGTGTAAGTGTAAGGTGTAAGTTTAAGGTGTAAGGTGTAAGTGGGTTGCATATGGTGTGCAACCTCAAAAAAGGTGTAAGTGTAAGGTTTAATTTTTCACAAAAGGTGTAAGTGTAAGGTGTAAGTGTAAGGTGTAAGGTGTAAGGTGTAAGTTGCACACCATAACCAAACCCAAATACAAATAGTAGTAATATACTGTTTGACAAATAGTAGTAATATACTGTTTATTTTCTTTGACAACTAGTTGTAATATACTGGTGTCATTAACAATTGCAGAATATTAATTTGTGTTACAGAAAATTATTGTGGCATTTTATTTTTCTAGTTTTAGTAACGAGGAAAAGAAAATTATTTTGTGTTATAATTTATTTTCTGGTTTTAGTAGCTAGAAAATTGACTCGCGTTTTTTTTTTTTTTTTTTTTTGTAATCAAACATTATGGCTGTTGAAAGTAGTACTCCAAATTCGATCGTTACAACAATTCCGATCTGATTTCTTGTGCAGAAACCTCATTCTCAATAGCTTTCACAACATGCTGTATAATGTTTATAGCCCTTTGAAAACAGCAAAAGAATTGTGGGATTCTTTAGAGAAAAAATGCAAGACAGAGGATCTCGACACAAAGAAATTTGTTGTCGGTAAATTTCTGGACTTTGTTATGGTAGACTCCGAAACGGTAATTTCTCAAGTTCAAAATTTTCAAATAATTTTGCATGACATTTATTCTGAAGGTATGTCTCTTGATGAGTCTTTCCAAGTTATCATTGTAGTGGAAAAGTTACCACCGGTTTGGAAAGATTTCAAAAATTATTTAAAACATAAAAGTAAGGAGATGACCATGGATGAATTGATTGTAAGATTGAGAATTGAGGAAGATAACCGAAAGGCTGTAAAGAGGAATGAAAAAAATCCCATTGAGTCTAAGGCTAATGTGGTTGAACAAGTGCACAAACCACATAACAAAAAGAAGAAGTTTACTGGAGATGGTTCTAAACAAGGCGACAACAATGGCAATAAAAAGTTCAAAGGTAAATGTTATAACTGTGACAAGACCGGACATCGAGCTTCTGATTGCCGTCGCCTTAAGAAGGATCGCGGAAATACAAGCAAGAAGACCACCAATCAAGCCAATGTGACAGAATTAGATTACATCTCTGACGGGGTAAATGACATCAATCTCTCTACTGTGGTGTCTGAGGCTAATTTGGTTAGAAATCCCAAGGAATAGTGGGTTGACACTGGAGTAACTCGTCACATTTGTGCGGATAAGAAGATGTTCACAACTTACAATGAGGCTGCAAGTGGTGAACAACTTTTCATGGGAAATTCTTCTACTTCTACTATGGTTGGACAAGGAAAGGTGATCTTGAAGATGATATCAGGGAAAGAACTTACCCTTAACAATGTACTGCATGTATCTGACATCCGGAAGAATTTGGTTTCTGGTTCTTTGTTAAGTAAAAATGGCTTTAGGCTTGTCTTTGAGTCTGATAAATTTGTATTAATAAAGAGTGGTATGTATGTTGGTAAGGGATACATGAGTGATAGTCTCTTCAAACTGAATGTAATGACAGTTGTACCAAAACTTGCTATGAATAAGAATAACACATCTTTTGCTTATATTCTTGAATCGAATTTATGGCATAGTAGATTAGGACATGTGAATTTTGATACTTTGCATAGATTAATTGGTTTGGATTATATACCAAAGTTTGAAATTGATTCTAATCACAAATGTGAGATTTATGTAGAAGCAAAACTAACTAAGGCTCCATTTAAATCGGTTGAAAGGAAAACCGAACCTCTAGAATTAATTTATACAGATGTATGTGATCTTAAATTTGTTCAAACTAGAGGAGGCCAAAAGTATTTCATAATATTTATCGATGATTGCACAAGATATTGTTATGTATACTTATTTAAAAGTAAAGATGAAGCCTTAGAAATGTTTAAACTCTACAAAACTGAAGTTGAAAATCAACTTGGAAAAACCATTAAAATGATTAGAAGTGATAGGGGTGGTGAATATGATGCACTATGAAATGAATTTTGTGCACAATATGACATTATTCACCAAACTATAGCACCCTATTCTCCACAATAAAATGAAATTGCTGAGAGGAAGTATAGAACCCTTAAAGAAATGATGAATGCCATGTTACTAAGCTCAGGCTTATCACAGAATTTGTGGAGGGAAGCATTATTGTCTGCTAATTATGTTCTTAACAGAATACCCCACAAGAAATCTAACATCACTCCTTATGAATTGTGGAAAAGTCGACTATCTTCCTACAAATACTTAAAAGTGTGGGGGTGTTTGGCAAAAGTTGAAGTTCCTGTTCCTAAAAAGACTAAGATTGGACCAAAAATAGTGGATTGTGTGTTTATTGGTTATGCTCAAAATAGTAGTGCATATCGGTTTCTGACTTATAAATCAAAAATACCTGATATAAATGTGAACACTATTACAGAGTTAAGGAATGCTGTGTTTTTGAATATGTCTTTCCTTACAAGAAATGGCATGAATTAAGTTGACAGAAAAGAACTTATGATTATAGAGTCAAGGAATGCTGTGTTTTTTGAATATGTCTTTCCTTACAAGAAATGACAGGAATTAAGTACACAGAAAAGAACTTATGATTGTACACAAAGTCAAGAGACTAATGACAATCAAACACAAGAGACTAGTAATGGTCTCGACCAACAGGATTTAACTAATGATGAACCAAGACGAAGTAAGAGAGCAAGAACATCAAAATCCTTTGGTCCAGATTTTCTGACATACCTATTAGAACCTCAAAGCTTTAAGGAAGCAATGACATGTCTTAAAGCACCTTTGTGGAAAGAGACTGTTAATAATGAAATTGAATCCATTATGCGAAATTATACTTGGGAATTGGTGGATCTTCCATCTGGTTTTAAACCTCTTGGATATAAATGGATATTCAAGAGAAAAATGAAAGCAGATCGTTCAATAGACAAGTATAAAGTAAGACTTGTAGTAAAAGGTTACAAACAAAAGGAAGGTCTGGACTATTTTGACACATATTCTCCTGTGACAAGAATAACATCCATCCGCATGTTTATTGCCATAGTAGCATTGTATAATTTAGAAATACATCAAATGGATGTTAAGACAGCTTTCTTAAACGGTGATTTAAATGAAGAGATCTATATGGAACAACCCAAAGGGTTTGTAGTACCAGGGCAAGAAAAGAAAGTTTGTCGACTTGTAAAATCTCTTTATGGATTAAAACAAGCACCTAAGCAATGTCATGAAAAATTTGATCATGTAATACTTACTAATGGGTTTAAGATAAACGAATGTGACAAGTGCGTTTATGTTAAAAACACTGACCAATGATATGTTATAGTTTGTCTTTATGTGGATGACATGTTTATCATCTGAAACAGTCAAAATTTGATCAAATCAACTAAGCAAACGCTTAATAGAAGATTTGATATGAAAGATATGGGGGTCCCAGATGTTATATTAGGAATGAAAATTACTAAAACATCTGACGGATATGCATTATCTTAATCACATTATATTGAGAAAATTTTTGGTAAATTTATCAAGGATGATATGAATGTAGCTAAAACACCTATAGACATCAGTCTTTATTTATCAAAAAATAAAGGTGATGCGGTGTCTCAGTTAAAATACACCCAAATCATTGGAAGCCTAATATATCTAATGAATTGTACTCGTCCTGACATAGTTTATGCAGTCAGTAAATTGAGTAGGTACACTAGTAACCCCGTAGAAGACCATTAGAAAGCGATCATTCGGGTTCTTAGATATCTAAGATTTACCCGTAATCATGGTTTAAACTTTACTCGATATCCAGCAGTACTCGAATTTTATTGTGATGCTAATTGGTTATCGGATATTAAATATTCAAAATCCACTAGTGGATATGTCTTTACTCCAGGAGGCGCTGCTATTTCTTGGAAATCCACGAAACAAACATGCATCGTACGATCCACAATGGAATATGAGTTCATTACTTTAGACAAAGCAGGAGAAGAAGTAGAATGGCTTCGTCACTTCTTAGAAGATATTCCAATGTGGCCAAAACTTGTGCTAGCTATTTGCATTCATTGTGATAGTCAATCTGCAATAGGTAGTGCACAAAATCATATATATAATGGTAAGTCACGACATATTCGTCGTCGACATAATACCGTAAGGCAATTGCTCTCAAATAGAATCATCTCAATAGATTATATAAAATCTAAAGAGAATATTGCAGATCCGTTAACAAAAGGTTTGACAAAAGAGCAAGTGTATAGTTCATCGAAGGCGATGCGATTAAAGTCTATTACATAAGAGTCATCATAATGGTAACCCTATTTATATGACTAGAGATCCCAAGAACTAAGTTCAAAGGGATAACTAAGTTATGTGTGGCTTGCCAGAAATTACCAAGGGATTAAAATTCCCTACCCATTCCTATGATGAGAGTGATATCTATAACATGTGTTGTATGTAGGGGTCTAAGGATAAGCTTAGCTTTTAATGATTACTTATAGTTTGATTTAGGTATAAAACCAAGACGAGTATAAGAGATACTCACAATAAAAATCACCTATATGAGTGTCGAACTTGGGTCGGTTCTATGATAATGAAGAGGCTAAATTCTCTAGAAGCACTTATGAACAACCATGAGCGTTCAAGGTCAAAATGAACACAACCGTGAGAACCACGATGTGTCAGAAGATATTTTGTGTGAAATCTATTGTCTTGGCTTACTCAAACGGCTGAACAATTCAAGACATCGCGTCCATTGGTTAGCTAGTAAGTCCGAGAGGTTATCACTACGGAAGGTTAAAGGCCGAAAGCTACCTATCCTGATGCAAAGATAATTTTGATTTATACTCTTTCGACAAATTCTGTATTTTGTTGCATTTCCGTTGTCATCAAATTCCATTCATGTGGGGGATTGTTGGAAATGGTTTTGGAAATTAGATTTTTCCTCAACTTTGGTCTATTTTTTAGGTGGGACCCATGTACTAAATTTGGCGGGTCTAAGTGGTAACACGTTCTATGCCACGTTGTGATTCACGTTGTATATTTGGTTGCTTAAAACCATTATCGAGTGAATGGAAATTGAAGCCAAAGTGAGCTCCATGGAAACGGAGTTTTTGGTGAAAATTCCTTAAGGTTTAAATAATGGCTTGTCCTACATTTATTTGGTGGGAATTTAAGTGGGTTTATAAGGTTTGGAGTTGGAACTTGGGGCAGGCCCTAAGGGGTACCCAAGTTTTGTAGAGAGGGAGATTATGGGCAAATTAGGCTAGACCCATTAGACCCAAAAATAACCACACACGCGCGCCGCAGCCGTTCGTCTGTTTGGTTGGACGGGCTTGGCTTGGCTTGGCTTGGGCGTGGGTGCATGGTGAGAGATTGGCTTGTCCAGCCAAAATCATTTGAATTTTATTTTATTTTATTTTTTGGTAAAATAAAATCTGTCCAGAATTCAAAATTAATTTCGAAAAAAACTGTCCAGTTTTCCCCACACCCAAACAGGTCCATATCTGTCCAAAGAAATCGAACAGATTCAGTTATTTGTTCAAATTCAAACCGAACAGATTGTATCTGTTCAAAACAGTGCCTTACCTGTTTAATTCAAACTAAACAGATTTTGTATCTGTCCGAACAGGTACTGTACCTGTTGAGTTCAAAATGAAAAGCCACAAATTCATCTATAAATAAGACAAGCTCTCATTTGGATTTTCACTCTAATTTTCGTCCAAAATTTTGCTTTTGCTCTCTGCATATTTTGCTGCATTAACTACGTTATCTTGTTGTAAAAAAGAGTGTAAACACAAAGTGTGTTCGTTGTGCGAATAATTGTAGTGCTGCATTTATTCGTTGTTGATCATTTTATCCTGGGAGATAGACGTCCACATTCTGAAAGCACCGTGGAAAAGACGAATCCGTCTTAAGAACACAGTACTTGATCAAAAATTTGTTCAAGAAATTAATCAAGTAAGTTGTTAATTTATTTTCTGGTTTATTATTTATTTATATCATATTTTGATTTTGTTTTTGTAACAAAATAAAAATATGTTATTTATTTATTTATTTTATTTTATAATTTGATTTTTGTAATCAAACATTCTCTCTCATTTCCTTTATTTCTTTTGTTTGTTGTTAAGTACACAAAATTAATTTATTCGAAATACAGTGAAGATTGTCCAACACAAACCACTATAGCAAATATATGAAGAAGAAGAAGAAGAAGAAGAAGAAAAAGAAGAAGAAGGAGACAACTTGTTTTCCAATGAGAAAAGAACATGATGTTAACAAAAAAAGAGTGTCAAGCCCAAAGATAACTGCACGGGTTGCTCCTGCTCATATTTGCATGCAGTAGAAAGGTAACAGCATAATTCAACAAAGAAGTAATAGTGGCAACCTAATAATGAAAATGAGTTGGACAAAATGAGTTGGACAATGCTCTTGTTACTAGATACCTGATTAATAGGTGATACACACTCTCGGAAGAAAAGGAAAAAAAGAAAAGAAAAAAGAATGAATTGGTTAATGAAATAGGCCTGAAACAACAAACCTAAGTAAGGTGCAACCCTTCAATTGAAGAAAAGATGGTTTTAGGATAACCAAACATTATTTTCTATGTGTACAATTAGAAAACCGATATGTCAGCTAAGAAGAATAAACTTAGCTTCCCAGAATCAATTTCAGTTGTGCCATGCCAGATGACTGAAGACTGAAACTCTATATTTTAGAAGTTGTTTTCAAGATCACGGGCTTGTAGACATTTAAAAGACAAGAATCAAGAGATCAGGTCACAATTACTTTATAAAATTACACTGTATTGTGTGAGTGGTTTTCCGATTACACTGCCCTCCTTAGTGATTCAGCTGTAGAGCACAAGCAGAATAGATGGCACTCTGTCCTGCACAGAAAGAAAAGGCTCCGGCGGTGGTTCTTCCACCCGGGGGTACTCTGACGATCAAGTCAGTATCTCTTAAAGATAATTCAAGTGCTTAAATTACTGCTCAAGGCTTAAAATTGCGTACCTTAGACCCGCCGGGGGTGCCTCTCTTTTATAGTTTTACTCCATCCCAGTCCCACTAGAAGTCTCACTTCCATGGACTCTAATTCTGGATTTACCTTGGACTCTTCAAGAGATAAGGATAGACTCCCTGAGAGTATTACCCATATCCATCTTGTAGTCTTTCTTCTTTCTAGGACTCCTGTCCCTTATCCACTTATCTCGGATTCCGGTGTCCTCGGAGATAACCTCGGCAACCCCGAGATCACCTCGGCGTGACTGTCATGACACGTGGCACCTCGGCTGACATGTCGGCGTCACCTTGCCACGTGTTAGTACTTCTGAAAATATATCCCCACAACTGCCCCCTAGATTCTATTACCTCGGCATTCTGAGGTAATGGAATCTACATTGGTACTTTCATTGAACATCGGCTCAAGAACTTCCCAACCGAGATCATTCATTTCAGGCCGACATGTCTTCATCCAAGAACAAGAATTCAGATCAATTCTCCTACGCGCATGAGCTGTCATGCACCATTTTTCAACCGTTCCACCGACGCGTTTTACCCTTATTGGTCCGTGCTGGTGACGCGCCTGTAGGCCGTCTTTTCTCTGCTTGCGCCGTCTGATGCGTGCGTTGCCCTAGGCACAATAATTGCCCTATTTTTGCCGCCGTTTCACCTTTTGGACAAAAACGTTTGCCTCTCTCTTCATTCTTCACTTTTGCATTTGAATTTCCCCGCTTTATTCTCTCTCTAAAGCTCTTTCTTCTTGAGTCTGCCATTGTTCTAAGCTCGAAGTTCTGCGACTGTCTCCCATCTGTCATTCTTGCGAAGCTTTTCGCTACTGTTGCATCCATCGTCTGTCCTCGGCGAGTTTCACTCCGGCCTCACCTTATCTGGTAAGCAACTGATCTTTCTCTTTCTCAGTTCCGCTCTTGCATTTGGTTTGTGATTCGTTCATCTGAATGCATCTTTCTTCACGATTCTACACATGCTATGAACATTTGTACTGTTTTACCTCAGTTCTTGGTCTTCCACCCTTTGTGTTCTTGAATCTGAGACTTTGTTTTTGTTTTCTGCTTTGTTGTATCTTTTCCAGATCTGTGCCTTCGATCTTTGTCCTCGTAGCTCTTAGGTTTGGGATTTGCTTATAGAACCTTCAATCTTTAGGAAAAACTGAAACAAACTTTCCCAATACATACCTAGGTTTAAGCCGAGGTCCCAACAACCTTTTAAGAGCATCCCGTTTCTGTAGCCAAGTATCCTTACACCAAAATCATGGGTATGTGGAGAAATAGGGTTAACACCCCAACCAAACTAGAATTTTTTAGGCAAGAATTCTCCATCCCAGATGATGTCCATCTGAGACTAGCTGGTGATGTCGACTCCATTATGCCCAAGGATGATTCCATGCCTTTTCCCGTTGTAGCCTTTGTTGAGTGTGGACTTCGGCTCCCACTTAATCCCCTTTTTCGTGAAGTTCTTCATTACTACACCTATAGAATACTTAATGGCATAATAGCTTTAGCTCGGCAGGAGAATGTTAGGATCACCCTTGCCGACATCCAATATTGTTACACCATGTACGCCCTCAACCTGAAGGAAAAAGGTTATGTTTATTACCTTAAGCCGAGGTCTACCAAATATAAGATCGTAGCTGACCTCCCAGACTCCAACAAAGGGGCTGGAGACGATTATCTTATCGCTTCTGGAAACTGGGAATTTGGTCCAGAAGAAGAAGTCCATCTCTTCCCTCTTCCTCGAACGGTCAAGGAGGGCAAGGGTAAGAGCCCAGTGTCAATTACTTAGCTGTTGCTTTCTTCTATTTTTCCAAAAAATTTTATCTGTTTCTGATGTTATGTTCTGTTTTGCAGACGTTCGCAAGCCACCAAAGGACTTCCGCCAGTCCTATTTTCTCGGCAAAGACTTGAAAAAGCTCCTAAACCTTCCAATCCAGAAGCGTAAAGCTCCATTGGTGCTGAATTTCATCCCTACGTACAAATCCACCTTGCCTGACGTTCCCAAGAGGAAGAAGAAAAGCCTCTCTCCCTCTGCTTCCACTCTGCAAACTGCATCAACATCTCGGGCTGATCAATGATCAACCTCCGATCCAGCTGATCAACCATCGACTTCTGCCCCATACTTAATCCCAATACCAGAAAGAAAACGTCGGAGACGACTTGTCAAAACAGCCGAGATGGTTCGCCCGAAGCCCGTTGCTCAAGATTTGCTAGCCGATCTTCCAACTGGCGTTGACGCTGAACCAACTCAACCTTTGCCGCCACCAAAACCAAAAAGAGTCAAGAAGGCCCAGCCGAAGTCCAAGGCTGCTGAGGCCGAGGCCGAAGATGCTCTGCCCTTCTCTAAATTAGCCGAGAGCAAGAAGACCACTTCTGTGCCTGTGAAGAGGTCGGCTGAGACGCAACCCTCTGGATCCACCCCATCGAAGAAACAAAAGTCATCCTCTGGGACGACCTCGGGATCCAAAGTCCCAAAAGTTCCTTGGGTGCCTAAAATTACCCTTGAAAACAGGCCTGTTTATGCCAATGAAAGCGCCGATGATGTTAATATCGGCGTAGCACTCAGTACTGCAGTTCTTCTCGAAGGCGATCTTGAGCGGAATGCAAAAATGAGCGAGTATGAGAACTATGCCCTTATGCTGCAACGTTCTGTACAAGTAAGTTCCCCTATTTGGCAATATGTCTTTCTGCCTCTGTTTCTATCTTTGTGAAGGTTGTATAATAATTTCTCCCTTGGGTCCTTGCAGGCTATTCAACATGCCCATTCTCTCTCCTTGCAGTCTTTTGAGACTAGGGAGAAGTTGGCCGATTTAAAGAGGGAATTCTCTGCTCTTCAGAAACAAAATAAGAGTCTTCAAAATAAAATGAAGACTCTGGAAGATCAAGCTGAGGCTGCAACCGAGGCTAAGCAAGAGGCTGATGAGAAGGCCGAGGTTGCTGAAGCCATTAAAACAGTTGCCTTAGCTCAACAAAAAGAGGCCGAGGAAAAAGCGGCCCAGGCCGAGAAAGAACTTCATGAGGCGCTGGCCACCAAGGATGCCGAAATCAAGGCGGCTGATGACAAGGCGTATGCCCAAGGCATCGCCGATGTTACAGAAGACTACAAGTTACAAGTTAAGCAGGCATGCAACAGGCCTTGGTTGGATGTCCTTAGCCAAAAACTTGACAAGTAGCATGCTGACAGCCATGCGCGCAAGGCGACCTTGGTTTTGCTGTCCTTGCCAAAAAACTGATCTTCCTGCTGATTCGCCATGGCGCAAGGCCGACGCTATTCCTTTGCCGTTCCCTCATCCTCCTCCTCCAAGTCAAACTGAGGAAGAAGCTGAGTCTGAATCTCAGGCCGAAGATGAAGACGAAGACAATAATGATGACAAAGCCTTGGTGAGGAAATCCAAGGATGCCACTGAGACCAAGTCCCTTCCTTCTACTGAACAGGTTATCAACTTAACCTAAGATGAAGAGGGTGATGAGGTTGAGGAGGTGTCCAAGGAAACTGACCCAGCCCAGTTATCATCCGACCTTCTTCTGGCTGAGAAAAGTGTTGATAAAACTCTGGCCGAGATTGACTCTGAGATTGCGGCAGACAAGGCGGCCGAAGTAATTCAAGAATCTGCTGAGGTAGTTCTTCAAGAAACTGCCGAGGTCTAGATCCAAACTGCTCCTGAAGCTGAAGAATCTTAGCTTTTTTCCTTTTATTTTTTGTACGTTGTTTTGTTCTCTAAACAATGCAAACTCTGTATATGGCCAATGTACCTTTTTCCATTCTAATGCTGGATACAACTTTCTTCTACTGAGTGTTTGTACTTTTGTATTCTTATGACTGCTTCTGCATGATTCTACACTTAGAATATTTTGCAAGTCTCTTCTCCTTTGTACAATCTCATCGGGGTAAATACGTCGGGTATGTTTACCTGAAGGTTTATCTCGGCTAGGACTTCACCTGTAAATTTTCCATAAACTTCAACAAGTATAAAGCATATACACTTAATTTAACTTCATCTTGTAAGTTGTTACAAATTTCAACAAGTGAAGATAAATAATTATCTCGGCTTAACTTTAACTTGTAAATTGCTACAAATTTCAACAAGTAAAGATAAGGAATTTATCTCGGCTTAACTTTAACTTGTAAATTGCTACAAATTTCAACAAGTAAAGATAAGGAATTTATCTCGGCTTAACTTTAACTTGTAAATTACTACAAATTTCAACAAGTAAAGATAAGGAATTATATCGGCTTAACTTCGGTTAAGCATTATCTCAGATTAACTACGGTTAAACATAATCTCGGCTTAACTTCGGCTAAGCTTTACTGTCTTTTCTCTGCCCCCAATGTGAACCTAAGTTCCACTTGGGTTCTCATTATTCAAAAAACAACTGTGCATAGTTTCATAAGTTATGGAAAATTCTGCTGAGATTTTATTGATCATATTGGCAAAATAAAATCAAACAGGCATCTAATGAAAGAAAAACTTTAAATTACAAGTGTTCCATGGTCTAGGCAATGCTTTGCCTTCATTATCTTCGAGCCGATATGCCCCATTTCCTAATACCGAAGTAATTCTGTATGGTCCTTCCTAGTTTGGGCCAAGCTTGCCCTCTCTGGGATCCTTCTTATTGCCGACGACTTTCCTTTAGACTAGGTCGTTGACTTGAAAATTCCTTGGATTGACCTTCTTGTTGTAAGCTCTGGCAAGTTGTTGCTGGTATGCCGCAAGTTGGATTGCAGCTTTCTCTCTTCTTTCTTCTAATAGATCCAGATCTCGGGCTAAGAGCACATCATTAGTCCCATTCTCAACTCCCTGTGTTCTGATCCCTGGGATGCCGATCTCCAATGGAATGACTGCTTCTGTGCCATAAGCCATGGCAAAGGGGGATTCCCCTGTTGATCTTCTCGGCGTAGTGCGATATGCCCAGAGTACGTTAGGCAATTCGTCTACCCACTTTCCTTTTGCTGCCTGCAGCCTCTTCTTTATCCCATCCAGAATTACTTTGTTGGATGCTTCGGCTTGCCCATTACTCTGGGGAAAGCTTGGTGTTGAAAAGTAATTCTTTATCTTGAACTTTGCACAAAAATTCTTGATGAGTTTGCTGTCAAACTGTGTTCCGTTGTCGGCAACTATTGCTCTTGGAATCCCAAATCTAGTGATGATGTTTTTCCAAATGAAGTTCTTCACATCCACATCTCGGATTTTGGCAAGAGGCTCTGCTTCTATCCACTTTGTGAAGTAGTCTGTTGCTACCAGTAGGTACTTCCGCTGCCCAGTTGCTTGGGGCAATTGTCCAACGAGATCCATGCCCCATTGGGCAAATGGCCAAGGGCTGGAAACCGGGTTCAGGTCAGCAGCTGGCTGATGTATCAAAGGTGCAAACCTCTGGCATTGTTCACACTTCTTCACATAGGCTTCTGCATCTTTTTGCATATAGGGCCACCAATACCCCTGGGTAATGGCCCTGTGAGCTAACGATCTGCCCCCTGCGTGGCTTCCACAAACTCCTTCATGAATTTCATATAAAAAGTCTTCGACCTGAAGAGGGTGTACACACCTTAAAAGAGGTCCAGTGAAGGATCTTCTGTAGAGATGTCCTTCTGCTGTCAGACTGAATCTTGCCGACTTTAATCTGACCTTGTGTGCTTCCTTTCGATCTTCTGGCAGCTTTCCCTCTTTTAGGAATGCAATAATTGCATCCATCCAGCTTGGTCCCATGTCCACACATAATGCTTCTTGCATTGTGTTCGGTGGCTCTATGCTCGGACCTCATAGGTAATCGATCATTATTGTCCTCGTCTTTCCGGTTTGCATTGAACTTGCCAAATTGGCCAACGCGTCGGCGTGGTTGTTATCGTCTCGGCTAACCTGAAGAAGTCGGCAGTTTTGAAACAAGGCTGCCAGCTTGATGACTTCTTTTGCGTATGCCGACATCCTTTCATCTCAGGCTGCAAACTCTCCTGTAGTTTGATTTACTATAAGTTGTGAATCACAAAAAACTATTACCTCATCCGCTTTTGCTGCAACTGCCAGCTTCAGTCCAGCAATCAATGCTTCGTACTCCGCCTCATTGTTCGAGGCTTTGAACCCCAGTCGAATGGATTGTTCCAATATCTCTCCGTCGGGGGATATTAACACTACTCCTGTCCCTGCCCCCTGTCGGTTTGAGCTCCCATCAACAAAAAGTTGAAAGGAGTCGCCGATGTAAATGCTGCAGGGTCTGAGTTTTTCCTTCCTTGGTTCTTTAGTCTTTGGCTGGGCTTCTCCTTCCTTGTTTTGACATCGTTCATCTCGGCTCAACGAAGCCCGATGTTCGATGTATTCTGGCGAGAACTCGGCCACGAAGTCGGCCAAGACTTGTCCCTTAATTGCTGTTCTTAGCCTGAACTCCAGGTCATATTGGCCTAAAGCTACGGCCCATCTTGCTATTCTCCCAGTCAAATCCCCTTGTTGCAGCAAGGATTTTAATGGGTGCTCTGTTAGTACCACGATCCTGTGAGCCTGAAAGTAATGGTTCAGCTTCTTTGATGCCATTACCAAGGCCAGCATTAATTTCTCCAGTGGTAGATACCTTGTTTCTGCATCGGCCAAGGTTTTACTTACATAGTAAACAACCTTCTGCTCTCCCTGCTCTTCTCGGATTATTACAGCACTTACTGCGTGCTCTGAAATTGCTAAGTATAAAAACAGTTCCTCCCCAGGTTTAGGTGTCGAGAGGACTGGGGCCGTGGTAAGATATTTCTTTAGGTCGGCCAAAGCGGCCTCACATTCCTCAGTCCATAGAAAATCCGTGGCCTTTTTCACCAGATTGAAAAAAGGTTTACATTTGTCCGAACTTCAGCTTATGAACCTGTTTAGGGCTGCGGCCCTTCCAGTAAGCATCTGAACCTGTTTCGCCGATGTCGGACTCTGTAATTCCAGGATGGCCTTGATCTGATCTGGGCTAGCTTCAATGCCCCTTCTAGTCACTAGGTATCCCAAGAACTTACCGGATCCGACTCCAAACGCGTACTTCGATGCGTTGAGTCGGAGCCGATATGCTCTGAGTATGTCAAAGACCTCTCTTAGGTCAGCGAGATGATCCTTTGGTTCCTTGGTCTTCACGACCATGTCATCAATGTAGACTTCTACTGTTCGGCCAATCAAGTGTTTGAACATCTTGGTTACCAGCCTTTGGTAAGTTGCACCTGCGTTTTTCAACCCAAAAGGCATAACTCTGTAACAATACAGACCTTTTGGGGTGATAAATGCTGTCTTCTCCTCATCCGGGGGGTACATGGCTATCTGGTGGTACCCCCTATAAGCATCCAAGAAGCTCATCCTTCCATGTCCAGATGTGGCGTCCACCAACTGGTCGATCTTTGGTAGAGGAAAGCTGTCTTTGGGACAAGCTTTGTTCAAGTTTGTAAAATCTACACAGACCCTCCACTTGCCATTCTTCTTCTTCACTACCACGGTGTTTGACAGCCATGTCGGGTAATTGGCTTCTCTGATGGCCCTGGCCTCTAGAAGTCTGTCCACTTCCTCCTCCACCGCTTCGACGTGTATCAACGTCGGTCTTCTGGCCCGTTGTATTACAGGTTTGGCCGACCTGTCAACGTTGAGTCTGTGACATGTGACCTCGGGGTCAATGCCGGGCATTTCATAAGGTGTCCAGGCGAACACCTCAATATTTTTCCTTAGAAAGGCTTCCAACTCCCTCTCTTCTTCTTCGGCTAATCCTGTGCCGAGAAGAAAGAAGCGTTCCTCATCGCCCTCCTGGACGAGGATTTTCTTCAATGCTTCTTCACTTTTCTCGGTCGGCTCCTTGCCGACATCATCTAGGACCTTCATGTCCTCTTCTTCGACTTCTGCCTTCTCTGGTTCCCGAATGCTGCAGGTTAACTTCATTGCTGCCATGGAGCAATTTTTTGCCTGCAACTGATCTTCTCTAATTTCCTCAATCCCATGCTCTGTTGGGAACCGTAGCAGTTGATGCAGCGTTGAGGGAACTGCCCCCATTGCATGCAACCACGGCCTCCCTAAGATAATGTTGTAAGGCGAGGGCGTGTCAATCACAATAAATTCTGTCTTGATCTTCTTTGTGCCAGCCTGTATCTCCAAGTTTGTTGCGCCTAACGGCCATGTCGGCGTCCCATTGAAGCCGACCATCGGGCCATTCGACTGCTCCATGTCATCAGGATGAAGGCCTAGCTCCTTGTAACATCTGACATACATGATGTCGCAGGAGCTGCCTTGATCAATCAGGATACGTTTCACCTGGCACTCCTCAACCTGAAGGGATACTACCAAGGCATCATTGTGCGGGTGCTGGACCATCTCAAGGTCGGCTTCTGTGAAGGTTATCATCGGTCCTTGGTACTCTTCAGGCCGAGGTCTTTTCAGTCCGACCTGGTTGACGTGCTGCAGGTGTTTTACCCGCTGTGTCTCCCCCCGTATGTCGTTCTCATTCACCCTTGAGTGGATCACATTAACCACCCGAGGTCCGCCTGCCTGTGGTTGCTGCGCTGGGGGAGGCGGGGCTGCTGGTGCTTGAGGCAATCGTGCCTGTTCTTCCCTTGTTCTGGCCTCATCCACAAGGTCTCTCAGATGGCCTTGCCTCACCAAATCTTCTAAGTGTGCTTTAAGGGCTCTGCAGCCCTGAGTTGGGTGCCCCTCCTCATTGTGGTAAGCACAACGCCTTCCAAGGTTTCTTCCCATAAATTCCCCTGGTGCTCTTGCCGGCGCCCTGAAGTAGGGCTGATTTCGAATTTGATCAAGGACTTTGTGGACCGGAATTCGGAACACCGTCGTCACTGCCTGCTTAGCGCTCAACTCTGTCTCCTGCTTGTTGGGTCCATTGTTACCTCGGCCTCGCTTCGACGAGCCGTTGCCTTTTTCTGTCTTTGTCTCCTTGTTCCCCGAGGTATCTTCCTTGGCTCGTGCATACTTCTCAATTCTCGCCATGAGCTCTTCTATGCTCTTTGGCAGGGTTTTTGCCAAAGGCTTCCGCAGTGGATAGTCATCCTTCAGGCCGTTCTTGAAAGATACGACCGCCACCTCCTGGTTGCATTCATGTATTCGATTGAACACCTCATAGTACCTCTTTGCATAAGCCCTAAGGCTTTCATCTTTGCCGATCTTCAGAGCCATCAATGCATCCACCTTCAATGGCTGCAATTTGTTTGTTATGAACCTGGCCACAAACATCTCGGCCAGACCTTCCCAAGTCTTCACGCTCCCCTTCGGTAATTTGTGGAACCAATCTGATGCAATCTCCCCGAAGGATGAAGGGAAGACTTTGCAGAGCAACGGCTCGTTCCCACTGTATAATGCCATTGAATTCAAAAATAATCCAACATGGAAGTTAGGGTCTGACTTACCATCATATATCTGGAACCTCGGCATACTGAATCTTTTCGGCGCGACGAATCTGTCCAATTCCATCGAGAATGGTGTCCTCGGCTTAACCGGGGAGGTTACTTCGACTCCGGCATTCTCTTGCTTCCTCTTGAGGTAATCTCTCAAGTCTTCTTTACTTCTCCCTGCAGCCCTGCTGTCTTTGGACTTCAGCCTTTTCAGCGCACTACTCTCGGCCTCATGGTGGCCCCTTTTCGATCCTTCCCCGCAGGACGCATCGAAACACAATACCCGCCCTGGAACATGCCGATGTTCTTTGGGGTCTGCTTCCTTCTCGCGATATGTCCTTCGGGACTCTTCTCTTCTCGGCTCTTCTCTGCCGACTTCCCTGGAGGGTCGGTGAGAGTGCCTTCCACTCCTTGTGTGCTGAGGGGCTTCGGGGATTTCTTTCTGCCCCTTCTTCTGGGCGTTTGCTGCTGGCCTTGGTGTGTCCTGTAGCGGGTATGGCGGCTGCATGACGTTATTTTGCATCATGAAGTTGACGACCGATTGAAGGTCTGCCAACTTGTTTGCCATCTCCTTTACTTCTTCGTCCCTCCTCAGACATCTGTCTTTCCAGGTCTGAAGGTCGTCCTCGTTATAGTACTTGCCCTTGTCCGCTTTCTTTGATGTGTCGCCATCTTGGCCGACGCCTTTCTCTGCGTGATTCTGATCACGAGCTTCTTCGTTGTGGTCTCCTCCTTCAGCGTTAGGGTCGACGGGTCTTCCACTCCCAGCAGGAGTGTTGTCCCCAATCTTTTCCTTCTGCGTGTTACTGGCCATCTACTCTTCTTTCGTTCCCACAGACGGCGCCAAATTGTGTGAGTGGTTTTCCGATCACACTGCCCTCCTTAGTGATTCAGCTGTAGAGCACAAGCAGAATAGATGGCACTCTGTCCTGCACAGAAAGAAAAGGCTCCGGCGGTGGTTCTTCCACCCGGGAGTACTCCGACGATCAAGTCAGTATCTCTTAAAGATAATTCAAGTGCTTAAATTACTGCTCAAGGCTTAAAATTGTGTACCTTAGACCCGCCGGGGGTGCCTCTCTTTTATAGTTTTACTCCATCCCAGTCCCACTAGAAGTCTCACTTCCATGGACTCTAATTCTGGATTTACCTTGGACTCTTCAAGAGATAAGGATAGACTCCTTGAGAGTATTACCCATATCCATCTTGTAGTCTTTCTTCTTTCTAGGACTCCTATCCCTTATCCACTAATCTCGGATTCCGGTGTCCTCGGAGATAACCTCGGCAACCCCGAGATCACCTCGGCTGACATGTCGGCGTCATTTGACATTTGAACAACCCACTGTTCAGATGCCACAAGACCAGTTGCCCAAAATCAAGCTACTGCAACAAGTAATTAGTGGTTTTATCAATCCTGGCTCCATTCGTATTGGAAAAACAAGAATAGTTGGTGGTTTTAGCAATCTAGGTTCTATTTACAACAGAAAAATGAGAACTTTTTCCCAAATTTGCCTTTTGATAAATTCACAAGCCCAATTTTTCCAAAATTCATTCTAGTTACCACTACCAGCTATGCTGTAACTTTCAAGAAGCATAACCCAAAGCATTTAACCAAACATTTAAAACATCACACCCCATATATAAAAACAACAACACGTATAATCTCTGACCAATGACCACTAAACAATATTATTGACAAGGATCTACTAGACAAGGCGAACACAGTTATCTAACAATTTATTCCCACTTTCACTTTTATCTATTCCAGGTGCTAATTTCAATGTTGCGTAAAAAGTACATGAGAATTATTTGCCCATTCCAATACAGAGAATTCCATGTAGAAAGTGATATGAAATGGGTGATATACATGATACGATTAAAAAACAACAAATTGAGTGTTATTAATATGTAAAATGAGTTAATATTCAGTAAAAAGCAAGAAAAACGCAAAAGCAACCCAGTATAGTATCAATGCTATGCCAAATTTATCCGCTGCTATCCTCTTCCCAGCACTATTGTCGATAATCACATGTTATCAAATTATTTGGAATAGAACATGCTAATGAATTACCACAAGCACTCTATTACATGTCATCACAAGCTATTCCACATTGCCAAGTGTGACTCCCTCAAAGAGGATGAGCACCTGAACCCTTATAGCTTTACCACTGATTCACATGATCCTAAAAATCTTGTAGCAAGTCATATACGGATGTGCCACGTCACCTTGCAGTTGTTGCAGGGGTAAACTTTCTGCTTTAGAACCACAAAAAATCAAATTAGCCGCATTATCATTGAGATAGAAGATAGAATACATTGTACAAACTAGGATGAGACTCCTAAAGTAAAATTAAAAGGCAGTTGACTGTTACATCATTAAGTTTAAAAGAGAGTCTAATACTCATTTCAAAAATTAAACACCAAAAAATACTCAAATGGTAAAGAAAATAAATAAATAAATAAAAACACTAAAATAACCCAAAAAACAACTTAATTAACGAAGGTGAAAATTAAAACACATACTTTTTTACTGCAGCAAAATACCCAAAATAAAATAATAAACAGTGGAGTTAAAAAGCTAAAAACAGCTTAAAAATTGAATTCAAACCAAAACAAAAAAACACCCCCAAAAATAAAAATAAACAGGTGAATTAAGGTAAGAAAAGGTCCCAAAAAAACAACTTCAACACTAGAACCCCAAAAATATAAAAATAAAAAAAAACTCAATAAACACCCAAAATGTTAAGTGCTGAAAAAACATAAGAATTAAGGTCAGCAGAAAACAACCACTTAACCCAAAAAAAAAAACACAAAAATTGAGGAAAAACAAAAGAAACAAAAAAGAAAGAACAATAAAAAATAAAACTAAAAACAGGTGAATTGAAGATCGAAAACAACTTAAAAATTAGAACATTACAAAAAAATAAATACAGAAATTGAGAAAAAAAACATCCAAGAAACAAAAAAAAAAGAAAAGAAAGAACAATCATAAAAAAAAACAACTTAAAAGTTAGAACACACACACACACACAACAACACAACAACAACAACAACAACAACGACAACAAAAAAAAAATCCAGAACAACTGGAAACTAAAAAAACAGCCAAAAAATGAACTTACACACAACAACAACAACAACAACACAACAACAACAAAAAAAAAAAAAAAAATCCAGAACAACTGGAAACTAAAAAAACAGCCAAAAAATGAACTTAAAAGCTTAATAAAAAAAAAAATTAGACCGAAAAAAAAAACTTAGAAAACAAACAAAATAAACAATAAAAAAAACAGTTAAATTAATACCTGAAAACAACTTAAAAGCTGTAAAAAAAACCAAAAAAATAATTTAAAAAATAGTTGCATTAACAGCTGAATAAACAAAAAAATAATAATATTTTTGCATTAACAGCTGAAAACACATAAGAAAAAATAATTTAACAAAAAAAAATAAATACAGAAATTGACGAAACACAAAAGAAACAAAAAAGAAAGAACAATAAAAAAACAGATGAATTGAAAGTTCGAAAAACTTAGAAATTAGAACACTAAAATTAAAAAAAAAATACAAAAATGAGGAAACACACCCAAGAAAAAAAGAAGAAAAACAATTGTAAAAATAAAAACACAAACAAATAAATTGAAAGTTAAAAACAACTTAAAAATTAGAATACTTAAAAAAATTCAAAACAACCAAAAAAAAAAAAAGCCAAAAAAGAACTTAAAAGCTTAATAAAACAGAAAAATCAGACCAGAAAAGAAAGAAAAGAAAAGAAAAGAAAAAACTCAGAAAACAAACAAAATAACAATAAAAAACAGTTAAATTAATACCTGAAAAAAATACTTAAAAGCTGCAACAACAACAAAAAACTCAGAAAACCCAAAAAATTCAATTTAAAAAATAGTTGAAAAAAAACAGTTAAATTAATACCTGAAAAAAACTTAAAAGCTGCCAAAAAACAACAAAAAACTCATAAAACCCAAAAAAATCAATTTAAAAAATAGTTGCACTAACAACTGAATAAAAAATAAAAAAATTGCATTAACAACTGAAAACACCAAAAACATTAAAAACTGAAAACACATAAGAAAAACAATTTAGCAAAAAAGGTCAATTATGTAAAACAACTAATCAAAAATTAGAAGCCAAAAAACAATAAATACAGAAATTGAGGAAACACAAAAGAAAGAACAATAAAAAAAACAAGGACAAATTTGTAACACCCTGTTCCACATTAGAAGTTTGCATGGGTGATCTTGGGCATATAAACCACCACTACTTTGCTACTGACTTGGATTTAAACTTTTGGATATTGTTGGTCACCCACAAGTTATTTGGGTTAACAAATAGTGGGGGCGTTATAAATGGTATTAGAGCCGATCCGTGTACACAACCATATGGGCCACTTATTGTGGGCTGGCAACAAGCTTGTCATGGTATTCTGATCGATTATAGACCCTCACGAGGATGCGAGGATTTATAAGTGGTGGAGTTTGCATGGGTGATCTTAGGCATATAAAGCACCACTACCTTACTACTAAGTAACTTGGACTTAAAGTTTTGGGTATTGTTGGTCGACCCACAAGTTACTTGGGCCAGCAAGTAGTGGGGCGTTACAAAATTATTTATACCTCCTTTGAGGTTTAGCTAAATTACAGATTCTCCTGAGATTTCAGAAATTACACCCCGCCCTTGAAGTTTATATTCGCATAACAATTTAACCCCTATTGTTAACTAAACATTAAGAATGGTTAATCACCAAAACATAAATTGATGGACGATAGTGCCTCTGTTGAAATTCCTTTAATAAATTAACAAAATTTATAAAAGAATTACGTTAAATGGGAAAAAAAAAAGTTTTTGGAACCAAGTTTGATTTTTTGTTTAGAAATTTTTTTTAGAATTTAAAAAGAAAAAACTAATTTAATAAAAATAAATATGAAAAAATATATTTAATTTATAAAAATTATATCTAACCACTCAAAAGATAAAATTATATAAAAATAATGATTAATTTTTATTTTTATTTCTTAACCAAATTAATTTTTATTTTAAAAAAATTAAAAATAAATTTCTAAAAATCAAATCAAACATATTCTAAATTTTTTTTGACAAGCCATTTCTTGTGTTTTTAACTTATTTAATTATTTGTTAATTTTATGATATTTTCACCATCTAACACTACAACATATAAGTTGTTTTAGAGACCAATTTTTTTGATATCTAAAAGTGAAAATTTTATTACAAAAGACATTTAGGGAGACTAATTTCTGTCGTTGTGAGGATAGTCGCTAAAAAGTCGCCTTGAAAAGTCAAAAATAAGGCTTTTAGCGATAAAATTTCGAAAATGTTAATAATAAATAGACTTTTAGGAACAAAATAATTTGGTCGCAAAATTGTTTTTTTTTTTTTTAGACAAAAAATTTGATACCAAAAAGATAACGGAAATGATGGAGACCCCCTCTCCCCACCACCTCCACCACCCCTGCACACACATGGGGGTTGGTGATTGGAGGAGGAGGAGAAAAAAAAAAGACTGGTCAATCATAGGCCAAAGGGTTTGGTCTCAAAATTTCGAAAATGTTAATAATAAATAGACTTTTAGGAACAAAATAATTTGGTCTCAAAATGATTTTTCTTTTTGAGACAAAAAATTTGATACTAAAAAGATAACGGAAGTGATGGAGACCCCCTCTCCCCACAACCCCTGCAAACACATGGGGGTTGGTGATTGGAGGAGAAAAAAAAAAAAAAAAAACTAGCCAATCATAGGCCAAAGGGGGGTTGTGGGGATGCTCTTCTGTGAGGGTCCAAATCACTTTTCAAAAAGATAATAATTAATCATTAATGTTCAATTTTCGTTGTTAAAAATATAATGAAACTTTTCACAACAAAAATATTTGGTCTCTAAAAATAATTGTCCCTAAATTTTGGTCTCTAAAATTATAATTTTTTGTAGTATGATAAGTGTTTTCCATTTTAATTTTGCATTTCATAACTTATTTAAAAATGATAATTTAGCTACACCTCAGGAGAATCTGTAATTTAACTAAACCTCAAGGGGAATCTATAATTTAGCTAAACCTTAAGGGAGTGTAGGTTATTTGCTCTTATTTGTCAGGATGTAATATCTGTTAACGGGGTTAATTGTAATGGGCCAGGATGTAATTTTTGAAACCTCAGGGAGAACCTGTAATTTTGTTAAACCTCAAAGGAGGTGTAGGTAATTTGCCCAAAAAAGAAATGAATTGAAAGTTGAAAACAACTTAAAAACTAGAACACTAAATAAAAAAAATATATACAAAAATTGAGGAAAAACCCAAGAAAAGAAAAAGGAACAATAGTAAAAAAAAAAAAATTTTAAAAAAACAAATAAATTGAAAGTTAAAAACAACTTAAAAATTAGAACACTAAAAAAAACTCAGAACATCTGAAAACAAAAAAATAGCAAAACAATAACTTAATTAAAATCGTAAATAAAAAGGAAAAATTAGAAGGGAAAAATAAACTCAGAAAACACCCAAAATAAACAGTAAAAAATAGATAAATTAATACCTGAAAAGAACTTAAAAGATGTAACAAAAAAGAAAAAGAAAAAGGAACACTCAGAAAACACGGAAAAATCAATTTTAAAAACAATTGCATTAAAAGCCAAATAAACAAAAACAAAAAAATTTGCATTAACAGCTGCATTAACCCAGCTGGGAAAATTTTAAAAATTAGATTACAAAAAAAAAAAAAAAAAAAAAAGCTAAAAACATGTAAGAAAAACAATTTTTTAAAAAAAGATGAATTAGGGATTAGTAAACAACAACTTAAAAACTAGAACCCCGAAAAAATAAATACAGAAATTGAAGAAACACCCAACAAAGAAAAAAGAAAAAACAATATTGAAAAAAAAAAAAAAAGACCAAATGAATTGAAAGTTGAAAACGACTTAAAAATTAGAAGAAGAAAAAGCTCCAAAAAAATAAACCAAAAGCAATACTTAAAAAAAACTCAAACCAACTGGAGAAAAATACAAAAAATAGCCACAAAAAAAAAAAAAAAACTTAATTAACAACTTTAAAAAAATTAAAGGGAAGAAAAAATAGTCAGAAAACCGAAAATAAAAAGTACAGGCAAAAAATGTAAAAAATAAGAAAGAAAGAAAGAACTCAGAAAACACCCAAAATAAACAATAAAAAAATTAGTTGAATTAATGCCTAAAAACAACTTCTTAAAAACTATAAGACAAAAAAAAAAAAAAAAAAAAAAAAAACTCAGAAAAATCAGATCAATAATAACAATTATTCACTCAAAAATAATCATATAACTCAGATTCCTAGCCAAATTCTGGCACTATCCAGAATTTTTTTACCAACTCCAAGATTCAAACATTGCAAATTTGCAATAGTGAACAGAACATAGTGTTAGCAGATATTTTAATATTATAATATGTTATAGGTTTATTTTTGTTTTCTTTCCTTCCAAGTTTTCATTTTCTTTGCCTAGTCAAGTCTTCGCCAAGTCAAGTCAAGTCAAGTCTCCATCCTATTCTTATCCATCAAGTCTCCATCTTATTCTTATCCACCAAGAAAAACCCTCCAAGCTTTCTCTCCTATATATATTGAGCTATCTTCTTATCTTGGTGGAGTGAAGAAGTTTTGGTTGCTTTATTATGTTTTGTGTGAGATTATCAGGCAAATAAAAAGGGTATATGTGATAAAGCTTTGGGTTCAACCAATTGTGCAGTATTTGTGAACCATACGACTTAGTCGGGCTGTTGTATCCTGGGGGGGACAAGTCCAGGGTTTTTTTTTTGCTGCATCGGTCTGAGGCTTTGCCTAACCGCAGAGGGCTTGAATCTCCTTAAAGAGAGCGAATTTTTCGCGCCTCAGCCCTTACAATAGTTATTGTAATTTTTATTATTTGTATTTTCTAGTGTTTTATTTGTAATTATCACCAACAATTTTAAGGAGATTCAAATAACAAAAAGTCATGGAGCCAGTACTGGAGAAACCCAACGAGAATACCGGCGATCTCAACAAGCCCTTCCAGTTCAAGGGAGCCCATTTTAAGAGATGGAAAGGCAATGTGCTTTTCTACCCCAATCTCCTTAAGGTGGCCTATATCCTGACCGAGAAAAATCCGAACAAAGTCTCCACTGAAGAGATGACCGACGAGGAGTATGCTGCTCATCTTGAAAAAATCGAGAAATACAACACAGATGAGTATAAATGTCGATATTATCTTTTGATTTGTCTTTCAGATCAATTTTATGATTATTATGATACTACTTACATCACTGCCAAGAAAATTTGGAAAGCCTTGTAGAATAAATATGACACTAAAGAGGCAAGCGCTAAAAAATATGCTGCAAGCCATTTTTTCCGCTATTAGATGATAGATGGAAAATCAATGGTGGAGCAAGTTCAACATTTTCTGATGTTAGTAGCTGAAGTTAGATCTGAAGGCATCAAAATTGAAGACAATCTTGTTGTACCAGGTATTGTTGACAAACTACCATCGTCTTGGATGGAGTTCTAGAAGTCAATGCGTCACAAGCAAAAAGAGACGTCCTTGGAGACTCTAATCACACGGATTCGGGTGGAGGAGGAAGCACGAGGACAAGATGCGCTTATGACACAAGAGCATTCCACTACAAAGGTAAATTTAACTTTTGGAAATACTTTATCTAAAGGTCGATTTCATAAAAATAGTCACTTGAAGCCAGTTAAGAAAATTTGGAAAAATGCTGGAAGACCACAAAATAAAAATTACCCGAGGCAAAAGAAATGGAACCAAGAACCTCCTTCACAAGATCTGACAAATGTAACATGTTTTGTGTGTGGCAAAAGTGGGCATATTGCTCGAACTTGTAAATTTCAGAAATAACAGTCTTGACCACAGGCTAATGTTACTCAGGAACCATTTGTGGCAATGATTACATATATTTTTATGGTTCAATTTGTGGAAGGGTGGTGGGCAGACTCTGGTGCCAATAGGCATGTCTGCTATGATAAAGATTGGTTCAAAGATTTCACTCATTTTAATGAGGAGATGACTGTTATGCTTGGTGACTCCAGCTTAACCAAGGTGCTGGGGTATGGGGATGTTGAGCTGAATTTTACCTCTGGACGTGTACTTGTTTTAAAAGATGTGTTGTACACACCGTCTATGAGGAAAAATTTGATCTCAAGTTATTTGCTCAACAATGCTGGTTTCAAGCAGACTATTGAATTTGACGAATATGTAATCACTAAAAAAGGCATATTTGTGGGGAAAGGGTATGCCTGTGATGGAATATTTAAATTAAATGTTGAGAATAAGAAATCACATGTTTCTGTTTACATGCTGTCTTCTATGAATTTTTGGCATGCTCGTTTGTGTTATATTAATAGCCGATATGTGGGAGTCATGAGTAGTTTAGGATTAATTCCCAGACTAACAAATAAGTTTGAGAAATGTGAAGTTTGCAATCAAACAAAATAACTAAAACGCCTCATAAAAGTGTGGTGAGAAATACTGAATTGTTAGAATTAATTCACACTGATTTATGTGAATTTGAAGGAATTTTAACACGTGGTGGAAATAGATATTTTATCACTTTTATTGATGATTTTTCAAAATACACTTATGTATACTTGTTGAAAAATAAAAGTGATGTTTTTGAAAATTTTAAAGAATTCCTTCTTGAAGTTAAAAATCAATTCGGTAAAAAGATTAAAAGATATGGAAGTGATAGAGGCTGGGAGTATGAATCTTTTGGATTCAACTCGTTTGCTCAGTCTTTGGGAATAATCCATGAAACTATTCCACCATATTCACCTGCATCTAATGGTATAGCAGAAAGGAAAAATAGAACTTTAACTGATTTAACAAATGCTATGCTAATTGAAGCATGTGCTCCTTCAAATTTGTGGGGAGAAGCAATTTTAATTGCATGTCATGTTATGAATAGAGTGCCACATAAAAAAACAAAAGTTACACATTTTGAATTATGGAAAGGGCATAAGCCAAATTTGAGATATTTGAAGGTTTGGGGTTGTCTAGCTTTTGTTAGACTTGTGAACCCTAAAAGATCTAAATTATGTGTGAAAGCTGCCACTTGTGCTTTTCTTGGATATGCAACAAATAGTACAGCCTATAGATTTTTTTGATATTGAAAACAAAATAATTTGTGAATTAAGTGATGCAATTTTTCATGAAGAAAAATTTCCTTTTAAATCAAAAAATGGTGGGGATCAAAATTATCAAGAAAATATTTTATCTGAAACCGGTCCCTCTACTCCTCTTTTACAAAACCAAGACACTGTAGTTTTTGAACCTAGAAGGAGTAAAAGAGCCAGATTAGAAAAAGATTTTGGCCCTGATTATCATGTTTTTAATGTGGAGGAAACTCCATTAACTTTACAAGAAGTTTTGGCATCTCCTAACTCTGTTTTTTGGAACGAGGCTGTAAATGATGAAATGAAATCATTATTATCCAATAAAACTTGGGTATTTGTAGATTTACCACCAAGTTGTAAAACTATTGGTTGTAAATGGGTTTTGAGAAAAAAACTTAAACCGGATGGAACTATTGATAAATATAAAGTAAGGCTTGTTGCAAAAGGTTTTACACAATAAGCAGATCTTGACTTTTTTGATACATTTTCTCTGATTACTAGAGTTACATCCATTAGATTATTAATTACAGCGGCTGCAATTCATGATCTAAAAATTCATCAAATGGATGTTAAAACAGCCTTTTTAAATGGAGACCTGGGTAAAGAAATCTATATGGATCAACCTGAGGGTTTTGTGGAACCCGGTCAAGAAAACAAAGTGTGCAAGCTAGTTAAATCCCTATATGGCTTAAAACAGGTCCCTAAACAGTGGCATGAAAAATTTGATTCTTGCATGATTGAGAATGACTATAAAACAATGAATGTGATAAATGCATCTACTCTAAATCTGAAGAAAATTCACATGTCATTATTAGCCTCTATGTGGATGATTTACTTATATTTGGCTCTAATTTGCATATCATCGTGGAAACTAAAAATATGCTTAGTAGCTATTTTGATATGAAAGATCTTGGTGAGGCTAATTATATTTTGGGAATAAAAATTACCAAAACTTGTGATGGTATATTTCTTGATCAGTCGCATTATGTTGAGAAAATTTTGAGAAAATATAATTTTTATAAGTGCAAGCATGTTCTTACTCCTTTTGATCCTCATGTGCTTTTATTTCCTATTGAAAGTGATGAGGATGCAATTAATCAAAAGGAATATGCAAGTATGATTGATAGCTTGCATTATGCGACTGACTATACTAGACCTGACATTGCCTATGCAGTTGGAGTACTTAGCAGGTTTACTAGCAAGCTTGGCAGTGATCACTGGCTAGCCATTGAGTGGATTATGAAATATTTATCTGGTACCATAAAATATGGTTTGTTTTGTAATAAGCATCATGCAGTACTTGAAGGTTACCGTGATGCCGATTGGAATACCTTGTCAGGTGATTCATTATCAACCACAGGTTACTTATTTACATTGGGGGTGGTGCTATAAATTGGAAATCGAAAAACAAACCATTATTGCTAATTCAACAATGGAGGCTGAGCTTATTGCTTTAGCTACAGCTAGTGAAGAAGCAAGTTGGTTAAGAGATTTGTTAAATGAAATCTCTTGTTGGGAAAAACCGATTCCACCTATATTGATTCATTGTGATAGCACCGCAGCAATTGGTCGAGTTAATAACCGTTATTATAACGGTAAATCCAGACCTATCAGAAGAAAACACAGTACTGTGAGATCTTATATGAATACTGGCATCATAAATGTGGATTATATTAAATTTGGTGATAATCTTGCAGATCCATTAACTAAGGCCTTAGCAAGAGATAGAGTCTGGAATACATCGAGGGGGATGGGGTTGAAGCCCATTGAATATAATAGGAGCCATGTATGAGGATACTCAACCTAGGGACCAGAGATCCTGTAACTGGGTTCAATGAGAAAAACGATCATATGATGGCCGTGAGAAATGCACTAAATTACTTTTTACCCATCCCTATGATGTAAGTGCATTTATCCTGTAACGTTGTAGAGGTTGAGTTATTAAAAAACGCTTAATGAATTTCTGTAGCTCTTATTGAGTGGGGTGTCATAGTTACAGGAGCACCTTGACAGAATTCACCTATGTGAATGTGGTAGTGGGGCCGTTTGTAGACGCGCCCGTGGGCCTCATGCTACAGTTCGGACTCAGATAGTCACGGTTCTGAATCTAGTTTAGCAAAGTGCAATGCAAGACCGATAAATCACCAAAGAGTCCAAATTTGGCAAATCGTTTTGGAAAACAGATTTTTTTGAAAGAAGTGCCAAACATGGACTGCTTTGCTAGATACAGAGTCGCCACCTAAATATTTTTTATGGGGGAATTTAGGAAACCCTGACTCGTTTGCCTAAGGCCATGTGTCCGTCATCACCAAAGTTGGCTCGGCTCGGAAACTTGGGTATGATTGGGGAAGGTCAGCTATGAGCATCCCCTCTCGCCCGATCCGAAGATTGGCCTCTACTAACCATGATATCTAGTTTTGAAAACCTTATGCGTTCTTATTCCGATTAATTAGCTAATCTTACTATGTGATGCGCACAACACAAAAGTATAGACTGGATCGCCTAATTTGGAACAAAGCATTGCATATCTGCTAGTTTGGAAAATGGTTTGAAATTTGCTATTCGCGAGTAGGCTAAAACACAGATTTCAATGAGTTGTTCCAACTCAAACAATCCAACCTTCACCCACAGGCATTCAGGCAGTTTATATCACATAAGCATATAGCCACATGGTAAGCATGCTGTCATGTTAACATTCACACTCATGCAAGATGCTAAAGCATAAAAAGCTTACCGAGTACTCCGAGCCAAAACAAAGAACTTGTTAGCAATCAATGTATGATCCAAGTCCATGTTAAGTGGCTAATGCATCGCATACAAAATGTAACTAGAATAGGCTCGGCTAATCCTAGAATGACATGTGGAATGCAACCAATAACACATATTCAAGTTAGATTTGAAATACTATGCAATTAGTATGATGCGCCGAGCCTGGTGCATGCAATACTGATGAATGATGCACGCATGCATAGCATAAGGTATGCTAAATTGAATATGTCCTAATACTAACCATCAAAAGCAGGTAAGTAAAAGGGAGAAAGAAGTGGGGGTTGGAAGACATGCACACATGCACCCACACTTATTACAAATTCGCCCTCACTCTGAGGGACCAAAAGAATAATACAATTTAATCAACTAACAAGCTAATTAAATAATTTATACAATACTTAACTAATTAACGAATCAATTAAGCTACTGAAAGCAGTAAAAGGCCTCGGGAAGAGGGATGCATGCATGCTCGGATTGGCTTCGCTCGAAAATCCACCGCCATGCACAAGCTGCCTCTGTTTGCACTGTTTTCCTCCTCTGAAACTTGTACAAGTCCCAAGGAGCACTCTCTGGACACTGTGGGGTGCCACCGGCCAAGGGGGAACACCACCGGCCATGGAGGAGTGGTCATCGACCATCTACTGAGCTCTCGGCCACCAATTTATGGCTGGTTGGCACTGGATGTGGTCGGTCGGCCATGTATGTCTGCAGAATCCTATTTTGACAGCAGCAGAGGGCAAACATGGCATGGCAATGCATTTCAAGCAAATGTGTGCACCAACACCCTCCTTATCATGTTCATGACTCAAAGGAGGATGGTCCTTGATTTTCGGACCACCAATCACGCATTTCGATGCGTGATGACCCAAGAAACCAAGTGTGTCATTTTAATATCAAATGAAATGCAAACCAAATAAACGCATAAGGCCCAACCTCTATCATGGTGATTTCAAGAGGCAAGGCATGCATGTTCAATGCAATGCAACCTAGGCATGCAAGCTAAGTATGTAACATGAGAATGCCAACAAGCATGCAAACATGCAACAAGTGTGCAAGCTAATAAGCATGCAAGATGCAATGTAAACATGCAAACATGCAAGACATGTAACATGTTAGGCAACCAAAACAAAAAGAAATGCATGCCAAATGCACTATCATTTAAGCATGTAACAAGATGTTTATGAGCCAAGTATGTGACAACATACGAGGCCAATGCATACACAAACACTCATGCACACAAAGTCCAACACTTGAGCATAAAAAGGCAGCTTGTAAGCATACTTAATATGGACAAATAGCATACATGATAAGCTTTGAAAATATGTAGAAAATGATGCCAAATCAACCTACCAATGTAAGCAAAGCATGCAATCAAGCCCAAGGACTTAAACTATGGTCATGTGACACATGAAGCAAATGACCAAAGCGGACCAAAACAGTCCCAAATCATACCAAAGTGAGCCCCAAAAACCACTTAGATGGCATCTAAATGACCTAATCTTAGAGGTATGCACAATGGTACAAACATGGAGCATGAAACACCAACCTCTTAAAACATTAAAGGGGCATCAAATGCAAGCATACAAGCATACCACAAGGATTGAAATGACATGGCAAGTGGTTCCAAACCACTGAAATAGCTCAAGCAAAGCATGCTCAACACTCACCACCCAAGGCTAACAAGCCAAAATGCAGGCCGGCTATGCAAAACATGTCAAGCATGACCAAAGAAACCACAATCAGACCTTAGGCACACCTAGACATGCACAAAAGCTTCACAAAGCTTGGCCAAAACAAGTAAGCATAGTAGTCTAAATGCTAAGTACATGTTAAGGTAAATTCATGGCATTACAAGACAAGTATGAAAGGCAAGCATGATGTGTCTAAACCAACTGAAAACTGTGCTATATCATGACAAAATAAGCACAAATACTAGCTAAGACATGGCGAACATGAACTTAAACAAGGTGCTCACACATGAGGCTAAAATGACACATATTGAAGGCAACAAGGAGAGGGGATGACCTTCTCCTTCTTAGGACCTTAAAGCACCATCCCCACCACTAAAATCCCTCTGGATTTCAGTGGTGAGGAGGCCAAGACAAGGTGGTCCCGGAGCTCACCAAAATAGCACAAAAAAGGGGCCAAACAAGGCTTAAGAGGAGTCAAACAACCCCAAACACCAAAGCAACCTTAAACAAGGCCTAAGAGGAGCTCACCAGAACTTTTATATGTTATAAGTTAAGCTTAAAAACAGATGCAAGGATGGCTAAAAGCCTATGCAAAAATGGAGAATAAAGAGCAAGAACACTCACCCTTGTAGACCTTTTCAAAAAAGGAGTTCCAGCAGCCTTCCTTAGCTTGAATCCACACAAGAACTCTGAAAATTACTCCTTCGTACCTCTAGGTGTTTGTGTGCAAAACTATGAACAAAACACCTTAAGGCAAAAAAGAGAGGGAGATATAGAGATAGAGAGATACAAATCCTAAACCCTAATCTCAACCCTCTCTGGAACTTTTTGTAACCCTTGAGGAGGGAGGAGAAGGCCTCCCTTTATAGAGATTCACTCTTGCAAAGCTTACAAAACAAGCTAAGCAAGAGCGAAATCCTCCATACACGTGTATGGAGGGGGTGCAAAGTGGGTGCCGGCTATCACAGTTGGCACAAAATATCTGCCAAAAGCAGATGCACAGTTGTAGACACCCCATTTTTGACCGCCCTTAAGACTTGGGCGTTACTGATGGTTTACTTGGTGGTAAAAGGTGTGCAGGGCAAAGGTTCAATTTCTTCGGCAAGGAGAGAGACAAATCTCAGCTTCACACCCCATTGTGGACCAAAGCTATTTTGAATGGTTTTTAGACCTTAAAACCCTCTCTTTCAAAACATTTTTGAAATAAAGTTTCTACGATGTTCCGAGGCTCACATTTTATCAAATAAATGCTCTTTTCGATAAACCGAGCAAGGACAAAGTGGAAATGAATGAAAGAGAGATGAAATCTTTGAAAAATCTTTCAAAACACCTTGCTTAGGGGTTTGAAGTTGAAGAAAAGGGGAAAGGAGAGAAGAAAACTACTTTGGGAGAAGTTCGGCATGAATCCGGGTAGAAGAGAGTCGAGCAACCCTCGTTGAATCGGGCTTATTCATTTGCATACTTAGATTTTAGCTATGAGGCCATCACCATTGGAAAGCTTACTTCTGGGGCTTCATTTTGCACTCAAGAATCTCCTAAAGCCAAGTCCGGGTGAGGGAGATATGGTTGGTTGAAATAGGGGATCAGTTCGGTTGGATCAAATCTGCGCGGCTTCATGAAAAAGGGCATAACTTTTTGCACAGGAGGAATTTTAATGCAAGGTTTGCGGCATTGGAAAGCTAACTTCTGGGGCTTTACTCTGGACACCCACCGGCCACTTTTTGGCCTTGCCGGCCACCCACCGGCCACCAATCTATCCGGTTGGCTAGAAGAAATAGCAGGCCGGCTATTTATTGTGCCGACCGGCCATTTATTTGGCCGATGACCTTTTTTCTTGGCCGGTTTGCCCCTTTTGCACCCTTTAGGCATGGTGCGTGCCAGCTAGGGGTGTGCGCGGTGCGGGTCGGTGCGGTTTGAAATAAAAATAGAAACCGTATGGCGGGTGGCGGATTGATAAAAGTATCACTAGAATTTGCCCTTTTTCTTATCAAAAACCGGCGGTTCGGTTGGCAAATAATGGCGGATTTGCCTTAGCGGTTCGGGCGGATTTGTCTTGGCGGTTCGGGCGGATTGGCGGTTTATAAAAAATATAATTCAAATTATAAAACTTAAATCAAAGAGTAAAAAAAAGACGAGAGATACCGTGATATTTTGGATTACTGACATCTAGAATTCCCCTCGAGCAGTAATGTAATACTATATTCTAAGGTATAGAACAACAAGCAAACTTAAGTAAAAAGAATTTTTAGAATCTTATAAAACATGATTTAATAGTGGTGCGGGTCGGTGCGGTTTGGAAGAAAAATAGAAACCGGTGGATTGATAAAAGTGTCACTAGAATTTGCCATTTTTCTTACCAAAAACCGGCGGTTCGATTGACAAATAATAACGAATTTGCCTTGGCGGTGCGGCTCGGTGCGGTTTCGGCGGTTTCGGCGGTTTTGGCGGTATTATGCACACCCCTAGTGCCAGCTGTGCCAGCTGGAGTGCACAGACCCGACCCCCCATACACTTGTGTGGTTGTTTTGCACCTTTGACCACCTTTGACCCCTCTTCTTGCACCCTTAGCTTAGCTTCTCTTGGAAGCCTTGACCCCCTTGACCCTTCCTTTAGCTTCTCTTGTAAGCTTTAAGCCCTTTCATTGTCTATATAAAGAGACCCTCCTCCTCCATTGAGATGGTTGAACAACTCCAGACCTAAATACATACATATATCTGGTATATCATCCTCTCTCTCTATATCTCCCTCTCTCTCTTCCTTTGTGTGTGTTTTGAGGGCCCAAAGGTGTGTTTAGTTCATAGTATTGCACTAATACACACACCATTACCCCATACTTCGACTTGGGAGGCCTTGAGGGTTTGTTTTTGAAGTTTTGGGTCAGTTTTGATCAGGAGAAAGCGGCTGGACCTGCTGTTCTTGAGGTGTTCTTCAAGGGTAATACTTTTACTTTATTTTTTCCAATCTTGCATTAGCTTTTGACCTGTCTTGCATGCTGATTTAAGCTTTGTGTATAACTGAAAAAAGTCTTATTTTTTGCTCCTTTTTAAGTCAGTTCAAGAACACTTTTGTGTTTAGGGTTGTCTACCCCCTCTTAGGCCTTGTTTGGCCTCATTTTTGTGCATTTTTAGTGAGCTCCGGGACCACCTTGTTTGGGCCTCCTTACCACTGAAATCTTGAGGGATTTCAGTGGTGAGGATGGTGGTTTAAGGTCCTAAGAAGGAGAGGGCCATCCCCTCTCCTTGTTGTCTTGTTTGCTTACACTTTTGGCCTTACAAAGGGGCCTATATTTGCACATTTCTTGAGCTCGGTTCAGGCATTTTTCAGTGGATTTTAGGACCCCTATAAGCCATTTCCAGAGTTGTTTTGGTCATGTTGAGTACCCTTCTTGCATGTGTAGAGTAACCCTCTTATTGGTCTTTCAAAGGAGCACCTTATTCTTGCATGTATTGGACATATTTCAGTGGGTATTTGGTCATATTTTGGCATGCCTTAGATCTGTTTTTGCTTGGTTTAATGGTCTCTTGCATGCGTCATATGCTTACCTTGTAATCCTATGTTTTGGCCTAACATGCATCATGTTGTGAGATGACATTTTAGCATGATTTTGGTTAGGCTCCAAAAGGGTTTTAGCACTGTTTTGCCATACTTAAGGTCTGTCTTGGGCCTTTGGAGTCATGCTTGCCATGCTTTGTATAGCTCCTTTGCATTCTAGCTTACTAGCCTTGGGTGTGCGGGTCACTAGCATGCTTTACTTGGCTTATTCTCATGATTTGGCATCATTAGGAACCATATGTCAGTCCATGTTCCATGCTTGCATATTTGCATTTTCCATCCCTTTCATGGTTTGAAGAGTTGATGGCTTATGCTCTATGTTTAGGGCCTTGTGCATGCATGCTTGTGTGTGTGTTTTCATGCCTTTGTTGCATCATTTTGGCCACTGTTTTGGACCTAGTAGAGAGCTGTCCAAGTTAGTGTAAGACCATCCTTTGCATGTTGATGCATGCTCACCTTGTGTGTTGTTGCATACTTGTGTGTTGTTGCATGTTTAGGTTGCGTGCCTAGTATACATTGCTCATTTGAATGTTCACGTTGCATACTTAGCCTCCATGCCTAGGATGCATTTCATTGAGCATGCATCCCTTGCCTCTTGATCAATCATGATAGGGGTTGGGGCCCTTTGATGTGTTTTGTGCTTGCATTTCATTTGATATCGAAGTTGCACACTTGGCTTTTGGGCCATCATGCATTGAAATGCGTGATTGATGGCCCGAGGGTCAAGGGCCACACTCCCTTGAGTCCATTACATGATAGGGAGTGTGTCCGTGCATACATTTGCCTGAAAATTCCATACCATACACTGCTTGCCCTCTGCTGCTGTCAATTGCAGGTTCTGTAGGAAGCTTTGGCTGGTCGGCTAAATACAGTACCGGCCAGCCATCAATTTTTGGCCGGTAGACAAAAATGTGGCCGGTGATCATCCCATTCGGCCGATGGTGTTTTTACTTGGCCGGTGATGCTTCCCAGTGTCCAGAGAAGCATTCTTGGGACTTGTGCAAGTTTTCAGGGGGGCAAGGCAGTGTAAACAGAGGCAACAGTGCTATGACAGCGAGTTTCCGGGCGAGACGAGTCAAACATGCATCATTCGCGCATTTTGGGGCAGGGCTGCGGCCCCTTTCTTTCTATTTATTTCATATTTAATTTGATTAATTAAATTGAGGGTCTGTAATAATTAATTAGCTAGGATAGTTGATTTATTATTTGGCCTGTATATTTATTTGGACCCTCTGAGTGAGGGCAAATGTGTAATAAGCGTGCGTGAGTGTGTGTATGTCTTCCAACCCCACGTCTTTCTTCCCTTTTATTTACTAGCTTTCAGTGGCTAGATTAGGGCATATTTAAATTAGCATACCTTATGCAATGCATGCGTGCATCCATACATTTGTCTTGCATGCACCGGGCTCGGCGTATCATTCTAACTGCATCTGTATTTCAATTCCAAATTGAATACGTGTTAGTTGTAGCATTTCACATGTCATTGTAGATTAGCCGAGCCTATCTTAGTTGCATTCTGTATGTATTGCATTAGCCATCTTAACAAGAGCTAGGATCAAGCACTTGATTACTAACTAGTTTCTGTTTTGGCTTGGAGTACTAGGTAAGCTTTTATGTTTTAGCATCTCGCATGAGTGTGAATGTTAACATGACAGCATGCTTACCATGTGGCTAGATGCTTATGTGATATAAACTGCTAGAATGCCTGTGGATGAAGGTTGGATTGTTTGAGTTGGAATAACTCGTTGAAATCCGTGTTTTAGCCTACTCGCGAGTAGCAAATTCCAAAGCGTTTCCCCAAAAAAAAAACGGATATGCAATGTTTCGTTCCAAGTTAGGCGATCTAGTCTATACTTGTTTGCTGTGCGCATAACATAGAAATTCTAGTTTAATAACCGGAATAAGAACACATAACGTTTCAAAAGAGGATATCACGGTTAGTAGAGGCTGGTTTTCAGACCGGGCGAGAGGGGGTGCTCATAGCTGACCTTCCTCAATCGTATCCAAGTTCCCGAGCCGAGGCAACTTTGGTGATGACGGACACGTGGCCTTTGGCACCGAGTCAGGGTTTCCTAAATTCCCTCATTAAAGAAATATTTAGGTGGCGACTCTGTATCTGACAAAGCAGTCCATGTTTGGCACTTCTTTCAAAAATCTGTTTTCTCAAAACGATTTGCCAGATTTGGACTCTTTGGTTCAGATTTAGAACCATGACAATTTGAGTCCAAACTATAGTAGGCTTGCAAAGCGAACAGAACGGGACTCATCCTCCCGGGGCGTTCGGGGACGTCTACAACAGTGGTCGGCTGGCCAAAAATGACAAATTGGCCAAAACAATGGTCGGCCGACCACAAAGAGCGCCGGCCGACCAAACATTTGGCCGATGGCAACAAAACAATGGCCGGTGGCCTCAAGCCATGGCTGGTGAGGTGTGGGGATGGCCAACAAGCCATTCCCTGCCCCTCAAAAGCAAAACACAAGTGTTTGGTGCAAAACCAAACACAAAACAGTCGAGTTGAGAGGTCTTGAGGCAAGGCGCGTGGCCGAGACCTCTAGGAACTCAAGACAAACACAAACAAGGATGATCACCGAGTGTTCAAACGGTGACGTCCAAGTCTCAAGGACGGTCAAAAATGGGGTGTCTACACCGTTACCTATGAGATTTGGGCTAATTCTCAAACACACTCATGAATCCTGGGATCGCACAAGGCCGTAACGTGTTGGCTTTTAAAGCTTATGTGAACACTTGAAATATTATTTGTGTGCGATAATTATTTATTTCCCTTAAGTAGTCATAGTTCAATACTGAGCATACTATTGGCTCTGGAGTAGATATTATTACTTCACTAATGGAAGTTCAATGTAGAGCACACCTACCATGATGCATAATATCCTTATTTGCCTAATAATCTCCATTTTTGTTACCTATAATATTAAAATAGGTGGGAGAATGTTAGCAGATATTTTAATATTATAATGTGTTATAGGTTTGTTTTTCTTTTCTTTCCCTCCAAGTTTTCATTTTCTTTGCCTAGTCAAGTCTTCGCCAAGTCAAGTCAAGTCTCCATCCGCCAAGTCAAGTCAAGTCTCCATCCTATTCTTATCCATCAAGTCTCCATCCTATTCTTATCCACCAAGAACAACCCTCCAAGCTTTCTCTCCTATATATATTGAGCTATCTTCTTATCTTGGTGGAGTGAAGAAGTTTTGGTTGCTTTATTATGTTTTGTGTGAGATTATCAAGCAAATAAAAAGGGTGTATGTGATAAAGCTTTGGGTTCAACCAATTGTGCAGTGTTGGTGAACCATACGACTTAGTCGGGCTGTTGTATCCTGGGGGACAAGTCTAGGTTTTTTTTCTGCTACACCGGTCTGAGACTTTACCTAACCGCAGAGAGCTTGAATCTTCTTAAAGAGAGCGAATTTCCCGCGCCTCAGCCCTTACAATAGTTATTGTAATTTTTATTATTTGTATTTTCTAGTGTTTTATTTGTAATTATCACCAACACATAGCAGTATTAAAGAATCAGGCAACACCAAAGAAAATTTCACTAGATTACCCCCAATCATTAAAATTAAAAACCCTAAAACGATCTCAAAATTCAAAAAAAAATTTACAACTCTAAATCCTCCAAACCAAACTCTAACACAATAAAATAACAAAATTGAGCAAGTCTAAGACAGATTAATTGTGACCTGTTGGGTTTGTCAAGCGACAGCGAGGGGCTGTTGATTGGGGGGCTCGAGATTCTTCTTCTTGGATGAATCGGAAATGAAATCTTCGATGTTGTAAATAACAGTGATGTACAGGGAACAGCTAGGGCATCGAGCGATGTCTTCGCCGAGGTTGAGATCTTGTTTTGTGATCTGAAACAAGTCTCCGCAGGGACATGGATAGGTGAAGGCTTGAAGGTCGTCGTTCCACTCCATGTCTTCGATCTCCACGTCGTCGTAAGACATCTACAAGACGATATCTCAACTTTCTTTCTCTCTCTCTCTCTCTTTCTGTGTTTCGTTTCTTTGCTGATTGTGATCGATCGATCGAGGATTGGGGATTTGAAGGGAAGAGAAAAGATGGTTTTGGGGTGGGAAGCATGGGGTGGAGGAGGCTAGGTTTTATTCGAAATAGCCGTTGATTTTGTTCAAATAAATAAATAAAAATTTGCTTTTAAAAATTACAGATTCTCTCCTAATAGAAAATTTTTATTTAACTGAATTAATTTAAAAAATTAAAATTTTTAACTATTTTTTATATAATAGTAAAATTATTTAAATTATTAATATTTTTTTTCTCACATGATTAAAATTGTTAATTCATTTCATGATTTATTAATAAAGGCCTTGTTTGGGAAATTGACTATTTTAATTATTTTTAATAGGCTATTTTAGTAACTTTTTAATTTTTTTTGAAAATATATACAGAAAAATAGAAAGAGTGTTGTGATAATTTGTAATGACTTTTTGGCTAAAATATATAGTCCCCAAACGAGGCATTGGCCTAGCTAAAATAGTTGTGTTTTGGAAGTTGATTGGCTTTTCTTGCAGTTGATTTGATGGTTATGAGAGAAAAAGTAAAATCATTATGGGTTAGATGTGATATTTTGTCTTATTGGCTATTTTAGTCTATTTTATTTTATAATGAGTTATTTTAATCCAACCTTCTTTCCAAAGAAGGTCAAAATATACCATTTATTACGCCATTATAAACTTGAGAATATATATAATTCTTATAATTAAAAAGAATAATTTAATTATATTTTAAATAAATCTCAATGAGTATATTTACAATTTATCCATAATTATTGGCAGTTGATGGATGCCATTCCCTTTTTTATGTTATTCGAGTTTTTATTATTATTATTATTAGCTTTTTTTTTTTCATGTGAATTTTTTAAAAAGGAAAATTCGAAAAGTTTTACATTATTTTTAGCTTCTACGCGAAAAAAAAAAAAATTTATTAAAGACAAAAGAAAATGATCAAAAATCTTTTTTTAAAAAAAATATTTTTTTGATTTTTAGTGAACCTTGTCTTAGATTTGTTTTTTTTTTTATAAAAAAAAAATCTTTTTAAAATTCTTCTATATTAGATGGACTTGAAAAGTAAAAAATTCTAACACGTAATAGAAAAAAAATCATTAAAAAGAAAAAATAATAATAAATACATATTTTAACTAGAAATGGTTTGGGATGTTCTAAATAAATGTATTTTTTGACTTTTTATAATAAAAAAAAATTATGTAGAAAAGTAGAAAAAATTAGTAAAAAGTAGAGAGGAGATGTTGATAGATGTTAATAGATGTTGACCCAAATAAGTGTATGTATGTAGAAAAAAAAAAATATACTTTTTTAATGTAGGCCAAACAAGCACTAGATCCCAAACTCAATAATGGGCTAATTAGTTTGGTTTGGGTTTATGTGGAAATTTTACACTAATTGAATCTTGAGATTTTGTAAATTGATGAATTAAAATTGACCATTGATTTATCAATTTTTCAATTTAACGTAAATGATGGATTTATAGAAGATTTTAATTGTCCGTTTGAATGGAAATGCATTTGAAATGTATGAATTTGACTTTAATTACTCAAATTTAAATTTTATACTTTGCATATGAATTTAAAAATTAAATTAAATACACTATCTAAAAAATTAAATTCAATAATTTTATCATGACAGATTTAAAAATACATACTATATAAAAATAGTTAAATGACATCATATTAAGAAATTTCTTATAGTTAGATGGATCCTAATAAAATATATTTATTTTTATTTAAATAATTTCATCCCAATATACTAGCTTGCATTTTTTTGGGTGAATAGTACCAGCTTATATGAAAAATGCTAGACCCTCCAAGGAGATGGACGGTGGATGCCATGCCAACTGAATTATTAAACAGAAACAATGATAAACTCCACATACCCGAACAACCTTGTCCCATTCATTTCTAAATTAAAAAGTTTAAATTCTTTAATATTTAAATAAATTTGGATTAACTTTTGAGGTAATTACACTTTACATCCCTACACTTTGTATTAAATCTTACTTTGTCCTCTATACATGAAATCATGATAGTCAACATCCTACACTCCTAATCAAATATCACTTTGGTTACTACATCTTTACACAAGTGTTAATGTCTCTTTTTTGTTATTTTATTTTAAAATCTTTAACAAAATCCAATCTTGTGATTACGAAATGAGGGTAAAAAGAAAAATCATCCATATATATCACCAATACACTTTGTCTTATAGGATAAGTACGTGAGAGTTATATAATATTATGTATATGTGTGTTCGTATGTTAAAAATTGGAATAAAGAGATAATAAAATAGAACTTTTGAAATAATAAAAATTGCGACAAAGAAATCAAAGAGAAAGGAAGATATCAGACAAAAGATTATGTTATTGTGAAAAACAAAGTTTCGTGATTGCAATTTATGCAGAATTTTAATTCATCTTCTTAATCGTTTACAATCTGTGTTTTGTTTTAGTCTAATATAATCATAAGTTGATATAAATTTTGAAATAAAGTGTGTATTGGTAAAAAATGTAGATGATTTTCTTTTATTACTATCTTGTCGTAGGTATATTTTTGTCACATGATTAGATTCTATTAAAGATTTAAACAATTGAGTAACAGAAAATGAACATTGATACTAGACCAAAAATACTTGATCAGAAGTGAGATTTGATTAAAAATACAAGGAGTTAATTGTTACAATTTCATGTGTAAAGATTCAAGTGAGGTTTGATCAAAAGTACATAGAGTTAACTGTTATAATTTCATGTGTAAAGACCAAAATAAAATTTAATGCAAATTGTAAAAGTGCAAAATATAATTCATCCTAATTTTTGAAAAGCTTCATGTTACAATAATAATGACACACAGAAAATGGATTGTTTTCTATACCCACGATACTACCTAAACTAGCAGCGGTTTTACAACTACACTCAAATAGTACCTAGTTTGAGTGAGCCAGCCACTGAATCATTTAAAGTCTCTTTTTACTCTAATCTAATATTATATTCCTAGCACATAGATATATAATTAATATTCTATGAACCAAAACCCACCTCAATCTTCATATACACACCCATATATATAAGTATAGGAAACCCTTCATACCTCAAAATATCAAACACTCAATCTAAAAAACTTCAAGATCTTTTTCTCTCCTTTAGATCTTTGTCTTTGTCATTTTATATATTGAAAGTGACCATGTCTGGGCTGGTGGATATGTGGACTAGTGAGCTTGCCAAGCTGCGCAACAACAAAGATCGAACCATTTTCGAAGCTGGTTCGAGCCCAACCGCTCCTGAGTCGAGCCAAGTGGTTCAAGCACAGAAAAAGAGTTCAACCAACTTGGCTAGTGTCATGCCCAAACTCAAGTTGCCCTTGTTGACTTGCTCTGAAGCTTCAGTTTCTATGCTTGTCGAATGTTTTAGTCCTTGAAAAAAGACTAGTTTGTCATGTTTTCTTTCCTTTGTGAATTGTCGTCATTTGATTTGGCGATAATTTGTTGTCACCATTGCAGAAGTGTCGAACGGAGTTTTGTTGAATTAAATAAATAAATCTATGTGTAAAATGTCTCTCTGTTTATCATTCGGAAAATTATTATTTACTCTTAGAATATAATAATAAGACATAATTTATATCGTGGTAAATAAGAAAGAGTAAAATATATTGAGTTATTTTTTATGTTTTAACTACCTATCAAATGAGAAATTTTACATGTTAGGAGGGTGCACGTGACATTATCAAGTGGACACTCTGTCAATCACAAATACATATACCACCAATAAAAAATTCCTCCTATCAAAGATAAATCAATGTCCAATTTATAAAAACAATACCACTACATCCACACAATTTGCTCTAAATATACACAATTGAGACTCTGACCAGTAAGTTTCTTGTTTCAAAAATGCTCTAAATATACACAATTGAGACTCTGACTAGTAAGTCTCTTGTTTCGAAAATTCTTATTGGTCAAAGTTTCAATAGTGTACATTCGGTCAGAGTAAATTGTGTGAATAAATCATTAATTTTATAAAAATTTGTACTACATTATTGATTTAAAGAAAATGATATACAATCCCATTTTGTACATCCATGTTCTAGATTTAACGACATGTAAGCGATATGATTAGTTGATGATTAAAGAAGATATGAGAGAGAATATTATCTTTAATATCTTAATCAATTATTTGGATCTAATTTTTTTTGCATTAAATAACAATACTCTTGATTTAAAATATCATGTAAATAATAACCTATAGTGATCGAGACTACAATAATTGTTCTTATGATTCTTTGTTTTAATAGAAGATCCTATAGCATTGTACTAGTTATATTCTGTTATTATAATCATATCAAGACTTCAGCTGAATTTTCTTTTTAATAATTTATTTATAATCAGTTGTGTTTTTCAAATTTAAGATAATGAGATACATAGAGGGACAAATTACTTAGAAATCCTTTTTGAAAGTATGTATTTTATTTAATTCCAAAACTTTTTAGATAGACCTAAAAGTCTTATATCCATTTATCTTCTCTACGCTTTCCTAGACCTTGCTTTTTCTCTTTATCTCTCTTTTTCTGATATCGGCGATGACAACGAGCACGTCTTCCTTATTTTCTTTCTCTTTCTAATCTATAGTCATCGGCGATCAGCGACCACCATTAATTGGAGTTCATGGGCAACCACCGAGTGCCAATTCCTTACTTCATACTCATCGACGGTGAAAGAGATAAGTTTCCAATGAACAAGATGAGTAAATCTACTCAAATCTGATTTAGATGTACGTTAGATCTGGCTAGAATTAAACCAAAAAATAGTTGTTGGAGTATAAACATCTCTCTATATCTGTCATTTTCCTTTGATTTCTCAGTTTAGTACTTATTCTGTACTACACACTTCTATTTTCCTGTTATAATGGAGAAAATTTTCAAGTTATGAACAAGTTGTTTTTGAGTTTTAATTACAGACGATGAAAACTGTAAAATTTTACAGTTTTAGTTTAGTTGTTTCTTTTTTTTTTTTTTTTGGTACTGAAATGAATCATTATGTAAAATTTTACAATTTCATAACTTTCTTTAGAATTGTAAAATTTTACAGTTTCATAACATTTTTTTTCAGTTTGATTAATAAGGATAAATACTTAATAGAACCATACTTTAAAACTATAACATTTTGTTATAGTTTCAAAGCTTGCTTTTTACTTTGATCAATATTAGAAATTATTTACTTAAGCCCTACAAAAATTGAAAATAACATATGTTTTATTTCCATTGTTGTTGTTTATTGTTCTTAGGTTTTTTTCTTCTTTCAGTTTATTAATATTTAACATATTTTGCTATATTTTTTCACCTTAATTTCTTAATTCATTCTTCTTCTTTTTCCTCGGCAATATTCTAGACATTCTGGTGAGTCTCTAACAATATTCTTAACGTCCAGCGAACATTCAAGACATTTCGATAACTTCTTGGTGACGTTCAGAACATTTTGACGATACTCCGATGAATTTTCGATGATATTCCAATGACTTTCCGGTGATGTTGAACATTCCGGCGAGTCTCCGATGACCGTTTAATGGAAGTCCAGCAGTGGTGGGATATAGCAGCGTCTTTAAATTATTATTTTTTTTTAAAATAAGATTTTTTTGGTAATTATTAAAAATATATAGGACTAATTAGTACAAGTATTTTGTTTTGGGATTAGATGAATTTTGAATTTTATGTATGAAACTTATCAATAAGTTCCCCTAGATATAGTATACGTGTAATTTTATTATCAATCGCGCTACGTAGCTCGAATTGGAAGCCCCCCAAATCGCCCGAAATCCCAAAATGACGTCGTTTTGAGATTAATTTTTTTTTTTTTTATTTATTTTTTTCCTTTTTTCCTTTCCGTTTGTCTGAAGAAGAAGAAGACGCAGAAGAGGAAGAAGAGGAGGAAGAAGAAGAAGAAGGAGAGAAAAAGAAGAACATTATCATCATCAACAACATCTTCTTCATCACATCATCATCAGCCAACATTTTTTTTCCCCCCTTCAAATCTAGATTCAGATGTTGATCTACTAGAAAAAAATAAAAAATAAAAAAAATCAACAACAACAACATCTTCATCAGCATCACCAGTATCAACACATTATCTTCATCTTTAGAGCTAGAAAAAAAAAAAAAAGAGAGAGAGAGAGAAAACAGAAATCGCAAGGGTGAGCATCCACCGTCGCACCCTCCATCACCATCGCCCTGCCCTGCAATCGCCGTCTCTCTCTCTCTGTTTCCCTCTCTCATCTTGTCGCGACCTAAACCCACCCCTATGGGTTTAACACCGTAACCGGCCAGTAATCCGTGATTACCGAAGGCCTACTTAATAGTAATAACAGTAATACAGAGTAAAGGAGCTGGCGGAAGCCAAAACAGTAAATAAAAGATGTCCAATGAGTTGTGACAATCTGGATGCAAAAAGATTTTTTATAAACATGCCACATTCGGAATCAAAACATATATACATGCGACATATGCATAAACATCCATGTCAAGGACCAAATCCCTAACTAGAACTGTACAGTCAAGTCTTAAACATTTATTACAAAACGGAGGCAAAAAGGAGGAATCTAAAACACCCCAAAACAGCCTTGGCTTTAACGCATTCGGAACCTTGAGGTGAGGCACAATGGTTGGCTTTGACAAAATGGAAGCTAACCCGACGCTCCTAGCTCTAGTCCGGTACCCGGACACCTACATATAATATAAACAGTGAGCTAATGCCAGTGAATAACATATGCGTAAAGGGGTTAAGAAGAATGTCATTTCAGTAATTAAAACAGTCAATTGCATCAGTAAATCAGTCATTTAGAACCATAATAGTCATATGTGGTACATCCATTAGCAAACAGTACAGTAGCTCTTAACAGACCGAACAGTCAGTTGATAGCCATTATAACAGTAAACAGTAGTGGTTCCAAACATGGGAACCGACAGAGATCTCTGTAACAGTAGCAGTAATAGTACAGTAACAGTAAATTGTTATGGATGCCACGAATACAGTTTACAAATAGGACAAACATTCATTCATTAAACAATAACGTTTCAGTAAGCGGAACAGTTGATCATTCAGAAATAATCATAATTGAACATATCTTTACAACATTGTTACTCACAAAGCACTGGTGTAATACCCCTGTTCTGTAATATATTAATTGGTCCTTAATATGATGTGATTATGTGTTTGATATGATTCTGTGTGCCAATTATGTGAATATATGTGATTTCGAAGTTCTATCTATTCACCGTAGGAATATCTGTTGAACAATCTGCTTTGGAAATTAAATTGAGGGCCTTATCGGCCACAGAACCCGAAATTGACTACGCCATTATGATTGGCGTAATTTTTAGAGCCTACGGTGAAATTTAATTGAAAAATTGATTTGGACCAAATCAAGTTGATTAAATTAGTGAATTAGTGCCCATCACTTATTATTATTATAATGCCAATAGTGGGTTTTGTTGGAAAAGGGCACTACACCCTCTATTCTCTCTATTTGTTTCATTTTGACTGATTTGGGGACTCAAACTAGAGGAGAGCCGGCTGTAGAGAGAGAGAGAGAGAGAGAGAGAGAGAGAGAGAGGAGAGAATTGTGCATTTGTGGTTCAAGACTTGGACCCTTTGGTGATTAGGCTAAAGTATTGCTAAATTGAGAAGATTAAAGCTCCATGGTGAGTGATTCATGCATTTATAGTCATCATCTCGTCAATTCAAGTTTAGTAGATGGTCAAGAGCATGAATTAGTTTGAATGTAATGGAATTGAGTTGTATATGATGGATTTCAAGTTAATAGAAGCATGCATGTAAAGAATTGCTATAGATTTCCATGTTTGAGCTCAAATTGTGCAATTATGTTGAAGCTTAATTGAAATCCATGTGTATGACCATTTTTTCACCAAATAAGTTATGAATAATGTGTATTTCTTACAAGCAAGAGTAGATTATGAAGGTGTAAGCTTGCATGTTTGAATGAGATGTATTGGTGATGAGTTTGGGTTCAAATGAGGCATGCATGTAGATGAATTATGAAATTGAGCCTCCTAATGTTGTAAACTTGTGTTGGTATCATGTTAATATGTGTATATTTGAGATTTGGGCCATAACATGCATGTTTTGTTAGTTGAAAATTGATTTGGAGCTCAAGAACTCAACCTGGGATTTCCAGATTTTTGGTGTCCGCCGAGTGGGAGAAGCTCCGCTCGAGCGGGAAAATCGGTTCCCAGCATTTTGACAGACATGGTTCCCGCTCGAGCGGAGGAGTTGACGCTCGAGCGGGGAGCTATGTAGACAGGCAGTCCGCTCGAGCGGCCGAGCTCCCGCTCGAGCGGCCGAGCTCACGTTCGAGCGGGAATTTGAGGTAACCAGAACTTTTGCAGGCTTAGGGGTCCGCTCGAGCGGGGACCCTGTTTTCTGAAATCCTATTTTTGCATTTTGTGTTCTGTTATCCGTTTCTTTCACTTGCAAGCACTCTTAGGCATTTGTTAAACATTGTAAGTGAGTTAATGAAATAAGAATAAAGCCTAAAGAGGAATACGTGATTAAAGAACAGACTGAATTGTTAGTGACCCGTTTGTGTTCGTGAAATGTGTAGGGTCAAGCTCCGGGGCAAATCCACAAGCCGATCACTGTGAGTAATATCGATATTTGAATGCTTGTGAATGTCCAATTGTTTATTCCCTTATAAGCTTTATGAATTGCTAATTGGGATTGTGGACGTAAGTCTGATATGGATAAACATAAATGGACCCAAGGTCGTTTTGTTAAACATGAATGGACCAAAGATCGTTTTGATAAACATAAATGGACCCAAGGTCGTTTTGATAAACATAAATGGACCCAAGGTCGTTTTGACATAAATAAGTAGGCCAAAGGCCGTTTTGAAATGAATGAATGGGCCGAAGGCCGTTCTGACATAAATGAATGGGCCAAAGGCCGTTTTGACATAAATGAATGGGCCAAAGGCCGTTTTGATACGAATGAATGGGCCGAAGGCCGTTTTGACATAAATGAATGGGCCAAAGGCCGTTTTGATACGAATGTATGGGCCGAAGGCCGTTTTGACATAATCGAATGGGCCGAAGGCCGTTTTGACAAGAATGGAAATCTGAATGGGCCAAAGGCCAGAATGTTTGGAATTACAATCACTTGATTTGTATTTCGTATAGTTATATATATCTGTTAAATAGAAATATGAATTGGGCCCAAGGCCGTTTGGAACATGTTGTTCTACATTGTTAAGTAATTTCTGTATTTGATATTATTCACTGGGCTATCGCTCACGCTCATTCATGTGTTTGTAGGTGAGCCAAGAAAATCCAAACCTAGCCCCAGTGAAGTTTGCCAAGAACAACATGAGTTTTGGAGAGTCAGCCTTGTGTCTCACGCACGAGACCTAACCTTGCCATTTTCTTTATATATTTACATTTTGTCTTGTTGGCAAGGACCTTGTGTATATCGGTATGTAGTTTTGATATGGGTTGACTCAGTTTAGATGATCCTGTCTGAAAAGGATTTTATGGTACTGTATTTTGTCGTGAGTTATAACGTATATATGCATGGTTGTTTTAAAGTGCATATAAGCACGGCCTATGGACAAAGTTTTTAATTATTGCTTCGATTTGGCCCATTTACTCTGTTGAGTTACGTCTGTTTTGGTTTGAGGCCGTAGGTAATCTCAGGATTACTGGCCGGTTATGTCCTTAACCCATATGGGCGGGTTCGGGTCATGACAACTGGGCTATAGGCAAGCTAATGAGCATCCTCGGATGCCAACCTTACAGAGTAACAGAACGAACACACACTAAGTTACACGTTCGGGATAAGAACTTAGCCCCTATTTTGACTTGGTGTGATTCTATATCAATATCCTCATTAAGATGCCTTAAACTTGGCTGAGGAATGCCTAGGATGGAATGAGGATGTAAAAATATACTTTAAAACACTTTTCAGAATTTTTCAGAAAACAGGGGTCTCGCTCGAGCGTGGCTTTCTATGCTCGAGCGAGCTTTCCAAAACAGAGGGGTTGCTTAAGGGTGGACTTACTCGCTCGAGCAGTCTGTAAAAATGAAAAAAGTGCTGGATGTTGAAAATCTTCGCTCGACGCTCGCTCGATGCTCGCTCGAGCGTGAGACACAGTCCTCACTTGAGCGTAGGTTCCTTCGCTTGAGTGTGCGTTTGCACACGCAGAAAACTTGAGAGCTTGCAATCTATGCTCGAGCCAGCATTCCTTCGCTCGAGCGGAGCTCTAAACAAAAGATGGTCGCTCGAGCGTAGAATCCTTCACTTAAGTGTGGAAGCCAAAATCTGAATTTCCAAATTTGCCTCCCAAGCTCAAACCAAGCATTCAACACATCAAAACTCAACCTTTTGGGCCCATTTTCTGGAAATCACTTGAAAACTCATACTACAACATGTTTTGAAGATCAATTTTGTAAAATCAAGCCCAAATGTGAGACAATTGAACACAATTTCAAAGAAACTTTCATGAATAATGCAAGAACTTAACATGCAAGAGTTCACATGAATTCCAATGCTCTAAAACATGACTAAATGCAAGTTTGAACTCAAAATCATGGTGAATTCATGGACCACAACCAAAATGTGGACATGCATATGGAAATTCATGAATAACAACCTCAAAATGCAAGAACATGGACATGCATGCATGAATTAGCTCACAATTCAACTTTTCAATTTAATTCTTGACTTTAAACTCCAATATTTCCATGAACCATGCAAGAAACAACTTAAATTCACAATTGAGAGGATGAATTCCTTACCTAGGTCTTGAATCTCAAGTGTGTTAGCTCAATTTTGCGATTAACCTTCAAATCTTCTAAGTTCAAGCAAGATCTAGATGAATTCAACCTTTTTCTCCTACTCTCCCTCTCTCACATGGTTTTGGTCTAGAAAAGGCTGAAGAGATGATATGAAATGCAACAATTAAGTCCAAACAAAGTTTGTAGGAAATGGCCACTCAATGGCAATCTTGTAATAAACCTTGGTTCAATTAATTTAACAATAATACTAATTAATCATTTCAAATTGAATTCTAATTAAACCTACCATAAAATCACATAAATCCTAATTAGCATAAAATACTAATCAATTTCTGATTCGGTTGCCGATAAGACCTTTAATTTGCGGTTCGAATTTAAAACATGAACAGATCATTTAACGGCAAACAGATAGAAATGCAACTAATGCAACACATTCATGTAAACAGATCAGGATTTTATTCTAATCAGTTACTTATCATGCTTAATCATAGATTATCACTAATCAGAGGTGAGGATTGTCACACATCTCCTTCTCTTTCTCTCTCTTTCTCCTTCTCTCCTCTCTCTTTCTCTCTTTCTCTCTCCTTTGTTTCTCCCTCTCTCTCCCTCTGTTTCAAACAAAAAAGAGAAAAAAAAAATAAAAAAGAAAGAAACTGCCCAAAACGACGTCGTTTTGGGCAGTTGGGGGATTCGGGGGGAAAACTTTCGAGCTACAAAGCATTTTCCTTTATTTATACATTACAGAAAATATTAATAGACACTATTTATATGTGCATAAATAAATTTTTAAATGAAAATAAAATATTTTGATATTTATATATTATATAAGGAAAATAGAGTTTTTTAAGAACATTGATTGTGAAAGTTCCAAACTCCCAAACTAATTTTGTTAATTTGTTAATTTTTAAAGAAATTAAAAAAAAAATCTATTGGTTACCTCCTTGAGTCAAATAACCAAAAAAAAAAAAAAAAAATTATCTATGATTTTGAGTTTTAAAATTCAAAATAATACGATAAGTCGTCCTCACTTTTTCCAAAATAGCGTTGATCAAAACAATTCAAATAAAGAAACAATAAAAGAACTAATTATCTATGATTTTAAATTTCAAATTCAAAATAATATAGTAAGCCACCTTCACCCCACCCTGACCCTTTCTGAAATAATATAAATCTAAAACTTTAAAAGCCCAATCAAATTAAAAATTATCTTTAGAATACCCAATATTTGATTTTTTTTTACAGCTTGGCCAACTTCTCTCCAAATGTAATTGTACCAACCCTAATACTGATCACTGATTAATGCCGATTACTGCTAAATTAAGACCGATTATGGAAAGTAAATGAACTGACCGAATTACTGAACTGACTGATTGAAATCCGAAACTGAATCGATTAATTGTATCTGTTTAATTGCATGTTTATCTGTTTGAATGTTTAGATTATCTGTTCATGTTTATATGTTTAAACTGTAAATTGAAGGCCTTATTGGCGGCCGAACCAGAAATTGATTGGTGTTTTAGGACCATCATAATTTATGTGATTTTATGGTGCATTTAATCGAAATGTGATTTGGTATGTTTAAATTAGATTAAATATTGATTAATTGCAAGAGTTATTTACAACTTTGCCCTTGTTAGTGGGCCACTACACCAATATTTTGAAGCTTGATACACTTAGATTCAACATTTTATATCAGCTCATTTCTTGAGTTCCCACCGAAATTAGAGAGAGAGAGAGATTAGGAGAGTTGATTTCATCTCCTTTTGCTTGACATTGCTTGGTGATCTTGAAGAAATTGAAGTGTAGATTGTTTATTGAGTCTCTAGTCTTGTGTTTGAAGACCTAAGGGAGGTAATTGAACCCCTCATTGTGTATTTAAGATTGTTCTTGCATGATTCATGCCAAATTTGAGAGTTGAACCATGAATTAGTTCTAGCATGTTGGATTAGGACTCATTCCATGCATGCATGTGTGTATTGATGAATTTTAAGTTGATTTCATGGCAAATTGTCACATGCATGTTCATAATTTTGCAATGGTCCATGTTTTCAACTTGTTTTTGGAACAATTGGCTCACTAGAGCATCATATTGAAGCTTTGAAATGATTTGAATTCATGCATGTCATGTTTGTAGCATGTTCATGAAAATTGGTTTGAAATTGAGTTTGAATTAAACACCCTTGGGCTTTGATTTGTCAAATTGATCTTTGAAACATGTAATATTAGGTGTTTACAAGTGTTTTCCAAGTTTTCAGCCCAAGAGGATCGAATTTTTAGCATTTGAACTTGATTTTGAGCTTGGGACTCAAATCTGGAATTTCCAGATTTTGAGCCTACGCTCGAGCGAAGAAGTCTACGCTCGAGCGTACACTCTGTGTTCGTGCTTTCCGCTCGAGCGAGAAAAGTTACGCTCGAGCGTGAAATGTGTGCATCCAGTACTTTTCATGAGTTCACAGTCCGCTCGAGCGAGGAACCTACGCTCGAGCGAGCATCGGGCGTAAAATCTGAGCATCCAGCATTTTCACTGTAGCACGCAGTCCGCTTGAGCGACGGAATCCACGCTCGAGCGGAGCTCCTTTGTCTGCATGTCCGCTCGAGCGTAGAAAGCCACGCTCGAGCGAGACCCCTGTTTTCAGCAAATTTTGTAAGTGTTCAAAAGTGCATCTTTGCATCCTCTTTCCATCTTAGGCATTCCTAGGGCATATTTAAGGCATCTTAAAGAGGATATAGATGTAGAACCACACCGAGGCAATTAGGGATTTGGTTATTATCTTTCCCAAGTGTGTGACTTAGTGTGTGTTCAATCTGTTAACTGTATAGGGTTGGCTTTTCGAGGAGACGCTTTAGATCACTGTAACCCAGAACTCTGTGAGTAACAATTGTGTAAAGATATGTTCAAATGATTATTTTTCTGAACACTGAACTGAACTGTTTACTGAACTGATATTGATTACTGAATGAATGTATGTCCTTTATTTCTGAACTGTACTGTCGCATCCTTAGCACCTACTGTTTACTGTTACAGTTACAGAGATCTCTGTCGGTTCCCTCGTCGGAACCACTACTGTTTACTGACTGATGGCCATCATTACTGTTTGGTTTCATAGGACTTACTGTTACTGTTATGCTAAAGGATGTACCACATATGACTGTTTACTGTACTGAACCACTGATATACTGATTGAATTGAGTTGTTTTCATTACCGTAAGGACATTCATTCTAAACCCCTTTACGCTTTATGTTATTCACTGGGCTTTAGCTCACTGTTCATATATATATGTAGGTGTACAGGCATCGGATCAAAGCTAGAGGCGTCGGGGTATTTCCAGTTTTGTCAAGCCAACCTATATGCCTCACTGCGAGGTTCCGAGTCTGCTATGCTAAGGCTTAGGGGTGTTTTAGTAATTCCCCCTTCCGCACTGTTTTGTAATATTGCATAGACTGTATGTTGCACCGTACTGTACTGTAATAGGGATTAAGTCCCTGTCTCACTGAATGACATGTATGTATATGTACTGTTCTGTAATTATGTATGAAAAGTCTTTTTGGCATACAGACTGTCACAGCTCATTCGACATAGTTTATTTACTGTAATGGCTTCCGCCATGCCCCTGTACTCTGGTTTACTGTATTACTGTTAAGCAGGCCTTCGGTAATCTAAGATTACTGGCCGGTTACGGTGCTAAACCCATAGGGGCGGGTTTGGGTCGTGACAGTAATGATGCAAAAGTTAGTCTTTCTCTTTGCGAATAGTCCAAACTTATTTCAAGTTTGGTTGTTTTTATTTATTTATTTGTTTTTGGTAAATTTCTATTTTCGTGTGACTATTTTTTTTCCCTCCTATGTATGACTTTTTTTTTTTTTTCCCAATATATTTTTTTTTCCAACTAAATTGATAATAAATATATATATGTTTAATTATCTTTGTTTTGGGAGTTGATTTGAAGTTTTATTTTTATTTTTTTAGGTGGATATATGTGTTTATTTTTTATATTGTTGTTATTATTTCTTTTGATAATATAGTTATGAGTTTTTTTTTTTTTTTAATAGAATAGGGCATCTTATATTATTCTTTATGATTTGGTCT